>BHFT01013165.1:0-14563 GCA_004320025.1 Laticauda laticaudata
CTAATGAACCAATCCAATACTTAGTCTTTTAGCCAATCAGATTGCATAGTTTGGAGTATACCATTTTATACAGAACACTATCCTATCGTGAAAAGGCTCACCATCTGGTTCTGTCGGATGGAACTCTCTTGGCAAGAGAGAGGAAACCTGAAGCAAGCCCTTCTTTGTTTGCACCATAGATGCTGGTGGGTGGAATCAGGCTTGTCAAGGCACTCCCCAACACATGTTCCTTCAGACAGAGCTATTTAGCAGATAGGACTAGAACATTAAGGGGCCTCTTTCCAAGCCTGATTCCATCCACCAGCATCAAAGAAGGACTTGTTTCAGGTTTCCTCTCTCCAGTCAGGAGGACATGGGGACATAGACTAGGAAATGGGCCTTCTTAGTGGTCTATCCTAGTTTATGGAAAACATTCAACCTGGAGGCACAATTAGCTTCAAGCTAATTCAGGACAACCTCAAAAGAGTTTTATTTCAGAGAGTTAGGGAGGTGGTATATAGCAGGTTCTGACCAGTTCTGGAGAACCGGTAGTGGAAATTTTGAGGAGTTCAGAGAACCGTCAAATACCACCTCTGACTAGAGATTTTATAGCATCTTTCCCCTGCCACGCCCACCAAGCCACGCCCACAGAACTGGTAGTAAATTTTTTTGAACCTTTTGAAATTTTTTAGGTTTTACTGGTATACCATTTTTTGGTTATTGTTTGTGTTTGTTTTTCTTTTATAATGATATTGAATATTTTTATGTATGGTGATATTAATTTATTGGATTTTTCATGTACCCAGCTGGAGTTGTTCTGACTGAAGTGGTGTATAATTTCTATCAAATTAAGGAATGGGTAAAGATTCATTCATTCTACCCTGGAGAGTAGCATCATGCAGTAATACTACATTGTTCATTCAGTTTGCTGTGGCTATGGGGAACATTTTCTTTGCTCCAAAGCAAATTATCCATGAATTTCAGATAGGCCTCCACCTGCAAAACAAAAAACAAAAACAATAAAACAACCCTTTGTTTGTCACTATCACACTGTCAACCAATCCAAGAATCTTTCACACTAATGTTTGGCACTAAACTTGATTAATTACATAATTTCATCTGTTTTCTGACTCTGATCTGGTTTGGCTGAAACCACATTAAAGCTGTTATTTTACTTTGAATCACTGTGGGTCTGCAGAACTTGTTGGGCAATTTCCCATAGTTCATCCCACTTCCTGGTTCCTGGCTAAGCCAGCCATTACTCTCTCCAGCCCCATCCCTAAATATATTGCTTCTAGAACTTCCCTTTCTATATTTTTAGAAATCATCTCCAGTTCCAGCTGAGCCACCATCTCAACATGCAACCACAATTGAAGCTGCTATGAAAAGCACATGGCTATTGAATTGCCAGCATGGTATTCTTTCATTTTCTTAACTCATAGGAGGTTTTAAGTGTAAGGAATAGTAGCAAGGCCGGCATGGTGTCATTAGATTATTTCAAAGCATTATTTTATATGTTTAACTGACCTCCCATCAAACAGCTCCCCCTTCACAGCAGTCTCTCAGATTGTTTTGCAGAGCACAGAATACGTGTGCTGAAAATTACGAACAACAGAGGACCTAACAATTTATTTCATTCTTGTGCAGAGTGAAGCGAAAGGATTTTTTTAAAAAAACTCCACAACTGGGAGTTGAGGAAGGCTTTTCTTTGCATGCTCCAATTAGTTGTTGGGAAAGACAAGCTCTATTGACTCAGCATTTTCTGGGTCTTCTTTAAGTTTTGAGGTCAGCAGGAATGAAATCAATTGCAGGTTCATTTCAGAGTGGAAAATGCTGCTGTTGTGGAAATTTTCTATTTTAACAAAAAATTATTTGGAAAAAAAGTTTTTTCATTTGGATAAATACAGTAACAGTGATCTCTCCCCTCCCCCAGTAAAAAAGTAAGAGCAAACAGTACTTAAGAGCTGTGGTGGCGCAGTGGTTAGAATGCAGTACTTCAGGCTACTTCTGCTGACTGCTGACTGCCAACATTTGGCAGTTCAATTCTCACCGGCTGAAGGTTGACTCATCCTTCCATCCTTCCAAGGTGGGTAAAATGAGGACCCAGATTGTTGGAGGCAATATGCTGACTCTGTAAACTGCTTAAAGAGGGCTGCAAAACCCTGTGAAGCGGTATATAAGTCTAAGTGCTATTGCTATTCAATCATATTCATTTATTTTTACAGAGTAATAAACTTATCGAATACCTATGCTGAATAGGTAACAATTTTGAGATGTGCTTTCTTGCTGCATATGTAAATTACCAATGATGCATGATTTTGCTTTAAACAAGAACGAAGACCAGAACCCTGTTTTCCAACTGCCCTGGGGTAGAGCAAACAGGATTCAGCTTGATTTGAACCTATGGCCAATAATTGCTACTACTATCTCTCCAGGGATTCAGTTACTCTACTCAGCTCAAGTCTAAGAAACTGGTAGCTCTCCATATTTTGCAACTCCCAGCAGCTCGAACCAGTCTACTAAAGGATGCTGGGAGTGCCTGTTCAGCAATATCTGGAAGCAAACAGGCTTTCCCATCAGTCTCTTAAGACAACAAGGTAGAAAGAAGCATAGGTAATCCAAAAATCCCAGGTGGAGCCATTTTCACTACTAGATATCAAACTAAATTGGACAATCAAGTATGAGGAAGCGAAGGCTTTCTCTCTACTTAATACCCTAGTATAATTTCTTATTGGGGATGACAGGAATTAAACTTTTGTTTATCTAGAGCAGTTTATGCATTGAATACTTGATACATTCCTACATATCATGAGAATTTCTTTTGAGTTGTATGCAAATCTTTCTGAGTTGAAGGTTTGAGAAGTGAATGCCTATGTTCCCATACATTATTTAATTTGTAGAATGATATAAATCAAGCCCAATATTTAGGAAATAACCCTAATAATTTATGCCAACTATAGCTAATAGCCCTAGAGGCTGGAAATTTTGCAGAATTATATTCCCAATGTATTAAGGAAACCTTTAATAAATAAACTGATGTTCAGGATATCTGTTCTGTTGAACATACAGTTAAATAAACAGAAATGTTAGGAATAAAATAATGAAGCTGCATATCTTTTACTTTCAAAATCTTTTAATAGTACACATTTGTCTTTGTCATTTGTAAAGATTTACACTCATTAAAAAAAAGACATTTTAATCCAATACTCCCCATTCATTTCACCTTTTGTTGCCCTGACCACATATCCAGTTTTCAGTCTCTGTACCTTATATGATATAACAATAAGTTGATTCTAAAATACAAAGTTCTAAAATAGTTACGAGATTGTTTGTGGACATTGGTACTGTGGCTACTCTAGTATTTTTTGTGAAAAATTCTACATGGGTTATTATAGTCAGGGAGCTCAGAAGGGAAGAAGGGGGCATTGTTAGCCCATAAAACTTTTCTTTTTCAGTTGAGTACATTCTACAGAAGCCAAAAAAAGTATTTATTGTTTTTCTTCTTCCAAATTATCTACAGCTTAAATAACCTGTAATCTCTCTAAAAGTTCTAGAAATACTATGTGCAATGTTTGCAAATATGGAATTTACATTGTCTTTTTTCCCCTTTGATGTGGTAGCAAATCTTTACCCTCATAAATTACTATAACCTGGCAAAAACAGAATTGTCTCTTCTTACCAGCAGACACTAAGTCCATAGTATTAAAGTGCCGGTGTGCTTTGAAACAAACTGGATAGAACATGCCATGGGGGATTAGGAACAGAAGTAAACTTTTTGATTAATACATTTTAAAAAATAATGTAGAGCTGCAGCATTAGAGAGAGCTAGAGAGAAATCCAGTTCTAAACACACTCAGATGCACCAAAGTTTTAATGAACAAAATATATATCATATTCCTGTAAATGATGATCAAATCACATAAGGTTTTTTTTTCTTCTATTATGATTACAATGTTGAGTTAGCCTACTTATTTGTAGCATACATTACATCTCAGTAGGGCTGTTGATTTATTTAATATTTTATTTAATTAAAAATGGACTTTTAAATCTAAAAGTCAATGTCTTAAACATTCATAAATTAGCCTATTACCAAAGCTGTTATCATAACAAAATATTCCTTTCAATAATAATAATAAAAGCTGTAATATCTCTTTCAAGATTACTCATTCAGCTGCATTTTCCCCCTGTAATCAAGCTTTCCAATATTCTAATTTATTAATATTAGCAGAGTTCAGACCTTAAACCAGTCTCATCTGTAGAGCTTTTTTCCTACTTGTCGTCCTTGTTCTTAATTTAGCATATATGTACTAAATATGTGCATAAAGATACACAATGCAGCTGGGATCAACTATTTTAAGCTATACAACATAGAACAGACATCTCACTCGAATCATAGAAAATGTATGTTAAGTTTGTAGATTACTTTTTAAATCACATTGACAAACTGAAGTTTATAGTACAGCTTATCATGATCAAACACAAACTAATACACAGCTATATTAATTCCAGAATTCCATTCGGGCCATGGGTGCAAGACCCTTTCAACTGGAGGTACTGGCCAATTTTTTTTTCTCCCCCAGCCTGGCTCAGCCACTTTCCTTTGGAAAAAACTCTTCCATAAAGAAAAGGACAACTGATCAAGAGCAGGGGACTTAAGGATTGCATCTGTGAGCAATTACCCATCTGCCCCACCTCCTCAAAATGTGTTTAGAACTGGGCAATACATTTTAATTTTCGTTTGGGAAAGCAGGAAAAAAACCAAATCAAAACCGTAATATAGAACCAATCTTTCTCCTAAGACTTCATATCAAAAGGCAAGACCTCAGTTCACTCCTATTACTAAAATGCTTGGCAGGAATAGACACTACTCTAGCGATTTCTACAAAAAAAATATAAAAACTATGAACAGAATCATTCTACAGAATCGATGTATATCTCTTCAGAACCACTGTGTTTTGCTTTTTATAAAAAAAGTCTAATGTTATTTAAAAAAGGCCTAACCCAAAGTTATTTAAAATTCCATGAAGATTATTGCACACGGTAGTACTTCAATTAGATTTTTCAAAAGGGCAAGTAGAAAATATTTGTATCACAAAGTATGCATGCTTTATTTTCCTGAATGCATCAGCTTACAGTAAGTTATGTATTGATTGGTCTTTATTAAATATAATTCCATGAAGCAATTCCTTAGTTTTATTGACATTCCAACAATGCCTCCCAAGCACCAAAAATATACTAATTTTAATCCTTTTTAATTTGAGTTGTGATAGTTCCTTTCATTTCAATGCAGGATACATTTTGCATTTTAGTTTGTTCTTCATATATTGCACTTTACCTGACCCAGAGATTAGGTATTAAAGATGTAGGGCACCAAAGATTTCATATTACTAGACAACTAGTGCACATTTTAACCACTATAGATACATGAGGAGGCCATTTGGTTGCTGTAGCAAATTAGGCTATAAGCAGAAAAGCTGATTCAGATATTTGGGACTATGCAAAAGGTCTAGAAGAGGGGTCTAGGACAGCTCATCCCAGCCAATTCACCATGGCCAACTCATTGTGGGACAATTCAATACTATATTGTTTCTTTCAATTACTTCTATTACAAGTGATCATGTTTTCATCTATATTATTGCAACTTTTGTATTTCTGGATTGATTTTGCATATTTTACTATCATTGGCATCACTTGTTGAAATTAATTTAACTTTTGTATATTTGTGTTATATTTTGTATTGAATTGTCCTGCAAGTTGGCCATGGCAAGTTGGCTGTGGTGAGTTGTCCCACAGGATCATATTGCCTAATCCTGATGTTTCTGCATTGCTCTGTCTCATTAACTTTATTGTCTTTACATGTCAAATTGATCTGAGTTCCATTTTGGGAAAGCCATACTGGATGCTGTAGGTATACAGACCTTGGGGATAAACATGATGGATGACTGGGCAGATGTTCAGAGGAGCATGGTTATATGAGGGAGAGTGACAAACGAGGGACACAATTCCTTCACTATACATAAGGCTGATTGCCTGCAGCTGGCTTTGACTGGAGAAACCAAGTAATTAAACCAAAAACAAAGGACTGATATCATTTAGATCATCATATTGTGCTTTTTCCTACATTTTACATAAGAAGATCACAACGAACTAATTTGTACGAATTGCACTAATTGCCTATATTTTAAAATTATTTATAGGTTCAAGAAGAGTAGTCTAATTTAAGTTGGTGACCTTGTTAGATTTCATTTCCTACTCAATAGACTGGAATAATGACAGCATTATAAATTGTATGTTTATAATTTTCTACAAGCAGGGTGCCACTAAAGTAACAGTCTATTGGTATGGAATATTACATCATTTTTTTTCACTTTGAAAAAAAAATAAGACTTTGATAAACAATGCCCCTATACTTCAGAGTGATTTAAACAATTACCAATTGTCAAAATTTATGTGGAATGTGTTTTTAAGAAAGTGTCCAATGTGATTTGCTTATATAATCATAAAGATACATGTTTCAGTGTTTAAGATTATATCCTCATATTCAAACTGGATTTTAAAATATAATTAGGGATTGTTTTCAATCAATATTTATGTTTGGTTTAGTTTCTATATTTAATAAAATGTGGTCTATATGAGCACCTGACCTAGAATATCAATTAAAGATATTCTGGGTTTAAAGCATTTTTTAAGACTGCAATGGTAAATACATTTAACAGAGAGATTAAGCTGAAGTCAATTATTTTAGCAAAAATATTCATGTGGCTTGAAAAGCAAGGTCATTTTATCCTATTATTATTTTAAAGAATGAATAAAGGGATAATGTGATCCATAGAAAAGAGCAATTTGGTCAATACTGACGTTTGCACTCTGAAAAGGCTCCCCAAATTGTGCCGGCACAAATCTGAGGATCCTTGGATATGCACAATACTGATTTATCTGAAGAATCATGCTTTATTTTTTGGACACAAGAAATCAAAGGTATGTGTAAAAATTAACTTTCTGCTGCATCTTATATTTGCCAAACTAGTTGGAGACTGTAAAATATTCACAGAGCTTTTCTAGATCTTCTGGTAAGAGTTGCTTTCTAGTGGAAGGATTGATTTTTAACAAGTGAAGGCTAAGTGTGCTTGTAACTCAGTTGAGAAGCTTTTGAGAAGGTTTGGAGAAATTAGTCTCAAATTATTTGATAAAGGGTATACAAGTGGTCCTCTACTCTTGACCAATCTGGGACCAGAATTTCCAATGCTAAATGAGGCAGTCATTAAGCGAGTTGCACCAGATTTTACAAACTTTTGGCTCTGGACATTAAGCAACTCCAGCTCCCCTGCTTGATTTTGCTTATTGGAAACTCCCTGGAAGATTTCAAATGGCAGGATCTAGGTGACCCCTGGGGTGCCACAACTGTCCACAAATGCATGCCAAAATGTCCAAATTTTGTGGGGACACCACAGTGATCATAAGTGCGAGGACCAATAGTGAGTCACTTTTTCAGCACCATCATAATTTTGAACGATCATTGAACAATTGATCGTAAGTCAAGGACTACTTGTATAAATAGAAGAGCAGCATTTTGGGATCATTTTTTGTATTAGGGCAGAAAGTTAAAAAAAAAAAAGAATGCTGTAAAAGCACCTAATGCAAAACACCATGATATTATTGTGCAAGATCTGCTGTTTCCATGGTGGCATCTCTGGAAGTCAGATGGTTATCCCCAATGCTTAATTTCTTGGAGAATAATTCTGTGAATCATAGCATTCTAGACAAAAATATTTTAACTTACAAAGCCTTCCCCCAATGGGGAATTTCTGCTGCTTATTTAGAATTAGAAAAAAAGAAAATGCTTGGGGCATTTTTAATTATTTGTTCTTCTATTCTAAGGTTAAGCTCTGGTACTGAAAATTGAGTCCTGGCATTCCACTAAAATGGAGAAAAGATGTCCAGAACTTGGCATGACTAATGGTTAAAGCCAAGTGAGGTTAATGCCAACTGGAATTAACTTGCATGGAAGCCATTCCTAACTATGTGAGTTTATAAGTGGTAATAAGACAGCAGAACCATATATAAGATTATATTTAAAATTAAACAGTTGTATTATTTAAGTATTCTCAGTCTCTCTAGTGGGAACTAGAGCAGTTGAACTACACATTGATCAGGATACACATACCCCTTCACTGGTTCATGTTGTGCCTTTCACAGTAGCCTGACGTGTTTAGCATATCTCGTATCTGTAGGGATGTGAATATAAATAGTAGGAAACTTCTGCTGTTTCTGTGGCTTTACATATATATGTATATATAAAGCCATTAGAGGCTCTCGTCTCCAAGATAAATAAAACATCTCAACTTAAATGGGAAAAAGAGAGAACTGGACCTTTCTCTGATTTTTCTTTGATAATTATTTGAATATTAAAATACAATTGACATGTCTTTCACTTAAGCAAGGCTAGTAGAAAAAGAATGTGGGGATTGCAATATTGCAAATCAGCATTTAAGTAAAAAAAAATGCATTTAATTTTGTAACTACCAGTCTGCTTTGGCTATACGATGCCCCCTGTACGGGAAAAAAACCTCTCATTTAATTTCTATAATTTGTTTGATAATGAAGATGGTGATGAGGAGGAAGAGGAGAAGAAGTAATCATTCTAGATGTCTGATCGTTAAATTGCCAATTAATGAAATTACTCTGGGTTGCCTCTACATTTGATTAGAAGTTAATATAACATAAAGTTCCTTCACATAATTCTCCTACTGCAGAATGTGAAGCTATTTTGAAAAACCCTCAACATTCACCTTAGAGCAATGGTCTACAACCTTAGCAACTTTAAGACTTGTGGATTTCAATTCTTAGATTTCTCTTAAAATTCTGGGAATTGAAGTCCACAAGTCTTAAAGTTGTCAAGGTTGGAGACCCCTGCCTTAGAGGACTCCTCTATGAGACTCCAACAGGACACACTGAATGACAACAGTATTCTCAATCTCTCTAGTGGGAACTAGAGCAGTTGAACTGCTTGATCAGGATACACATACCCCTTCACTGGTTCATGTTGTACCTTTCATGTTGTAGCCTGACATGTTTAGCATATCTTGTACCTGTAGGGATGTGAATAAATAGTAGGAAATTTCTCCTGCTGTATCTGTAGCAAATTTGATTTCCATACATACAACTCACTCATTTCATGTGTACGCTTCCAATTCTCTATCTCTTTCATAGCAGTGGGTGCCATTGGAATAAACAGAATGCACACATTTATGCTACTTATCCCAAGTCAAAGGACATATTCCTGTTGTTAGACACTGTATATCTGCCACTACAGAGACTGAGTTTCAGGGGAACATAGCCTTTTCCATAGTGCAATGGTTGCACCTCATAAAGATAAACACAAATGACAATTAAGGATTGAAATTCTCAAGTAAGGAAGTGTCCATTTTACTTGGATACATGGGCATGAAATGTTCCAATTGAGATGGATTTGTCAGCAGCTGTCCTTGACCCTCAGGTTAGGTTCTTCCACCAAAAGAGAGAGTAAAATAAGACTTTTAGGGATAGGAAATAGCTGGAGTATCATTTTTTCCCCTTCTCTTCCAACTTACCAGAGTTGGGCAGTGGGGCTGGAGAATGTTTCTCATCCTATGTATTCCCGCTCCATAAGATTTTGGAGATTGATTTTGGAAAGCCATGACAAAATATGTTTGTATATTAGTGGAAGGCAGTTGAATTCTGAACCTAATGGACATTTTTGCAAATCTGTCTGTTTACACCCTGTTCTTTAATTTCTGTATTTCCTTTTCCTTTGCACTGTAATGAAATCCAATTTGGAAACAGATATGGCTAATCTCTGCAGAAAATAGTGGATGGTTCAGTAACATGAAATGCGTTATAATTGCAACAATTCTTATTTATGGTCTATTATGGGGCACATGTTCTCTGTAATGCACTAATGGCTAGATCTTGTGCTTTGCAAAAGAAAATAAGAGAAAAAATAAAGAAAAAAAGAGGGAGGGTTAAATATGTAATTTTAAAAGTCAAAATATTCATTTTTTTAAAAATACCAACATAGTCTCAGGAATATTCTGAGGTACACAAAATAAGAGAAAATAAACCAGGTTTTTAAGCCACAAAATGTACTACATACTGCAATACTAGGTTCAATTAATTTAATAAAATAGACTATACATATAGACTCTGAACAATGTATTGCTTTTACCCAAGCAGAACTTATGCTTAAGTAAGCGTGATATAGCTTAACCATTCTTCTACCACTAGCTCTTTTTTAAACTTTGGATTTTTAAAAAATCAGTGCCGTTTTAGAATAGAGAGGTTTAATTTACTACATGAGGGAGGGAAAAAAAACTTTTGGCACCAGTAACAGAAAAGAAACCATTTCAAGGGTCGACATCTGGTTGATCAAAGGAAAAACTAGGGAGTGTCAACAAGTCTTTCTTTGGAGTTGGAGTTATTGACAGACTGTCTGGGAGGGTGGAGTCCCCTGCATCCATGGAGTCCTTGGAGTCACAAGATGGCGCACGTCTTCTCAAGCAAACATCTGCACTGGAAGGGGACGCGGTGCAAGACCTCCTTAGTAGCAACCTCTGTTCCTCAGGAGGGTCTATGGATATACATGGGGGGCTCATTTTTTTCTTTGGCCGTGTCCCTTGCAAGCCTTCCATTTCACTGAAGACCTGGCTGATAAAGCCAGAAGAACTAGATGTGGAATGATGCTGGGGGCTGTTTTCCATGGAACAAATTTCTATGGAATGTCTCCTTTGATCATCTAACCACGATGATGGTTTTTTAAGAAGACCTTGTGTATCTACACTGTAACATTTCTTCAGGTCCTTCAAAGGAACATTGCCACTGTTGCCTACATTTCTCTTGGGGGTCTCAGGCTGCACCACTGATGAGGCACTCATGGCTGAACAAGTTCCTGAAGTAAAACAGCTGTTTATTTCTGATACTTCTTGGTCCATTGGATCCCCAGGTAGTTCCTGAAGAGAGTCTGTACAGGCACACAAATCTGGAACATGCTTGGAGATGTTATATTGATTGCAGGAATGTTGCTGAGTGTGAACACTTGATCGGACCCAGCTGGCAGACTCTCTTGCTTCTGAGGATGTCAAAGTGATAGAAAGGTCCTCGGTTGATGGAGCTGACAAATTGGAATCAGAGAGCTCAGCATGGAGGTTCTCTCTGCTTTCTGAACTATGAGTATCTGAAGAGTCGTTCCGTATGGCCATCTGTGCAGGAGGGATCAAAGAATCAGATGGGAAGAAACACATAGAAGAAGTATTAGTACAGGAAAGGTGCAAGATTAAATGGCATATTAAAGATGACAATTGAATTTTAGCTTTGTGTGTGATGGATTGAAAACTCCAGCAAGCTCTGGTTTCAAGGTTTCTTTACCAGCTGCTCTCATAATGCCCTGCAATCACATTATCTATTTTGAACATGTTGTACACTCTCCAATTCGTGACATTCTGCTTTGGGATTAGTTGAAAACTTTTGCTATTTTTTTAGATGTGCTCAGCCTAATTTCCCTTTCCCTTATGCTCACAAGAACTACTTCTGCCTTCAGAACAGTCTATACGCTACATTTGGCTCAGAGCCCAGAGGTGCCTGCAGAAGACCTTAGGGGACAACTGATTATGAACAGAACCTAACCACTCTTGGAAATGCC
Organism: Laticauda laticaudata; assembly: GCA_004320025.1. Lineage (NCBI taxonomy): Eukaryota > Metazoa > Chordata > Lepidosauria > Squamata > Elapidae > Laticauda > Laticauda laticaudata. Next base: position 11,654 of record BHFT01013165.1, read on the forward strand.
TCTTTTAGACATTCAGGAGCTTAAGCAGCATTAATGCTGAATAAAACACGTGGATCAGTGCTCAGTGTAGTATATTACAATAGGTTTGCCTGGTACAGTAGAGCATGCTCTATAATTCTCGGTTTTTCAAGTTCATGGAAGATGGAAATGTATTCATGTGGGTAGGGGGTTGTTGTTACATTTATTTCTTTTTTTTTAAATTCAACATTTTTAATTAAAGCTTCTGCATGTTTATTAGTATTGCTTAACAGAGAAAACTATTTTTGGCTTGATTGTGCGTTCAGATAAATAAAAGCATGTGCTACAGGGTTGTGAAACTAAAAATACTGCATAATATTTTTATTTGTTGAAATGGCACTTTTATGTGTCCACAGAGACTGCTGCTAAGGTGAGTAAATAACATTTATTAGATTTACCACAAGGGTGAATTTTAGTACATTCACAGAAGACTTGTCAGTATTCTTAGAAGGCTCTTGTTTCTACCACTGCAAATTATATTTAGAAGTAACCTGTCTTCCCCCAGAAAAGCAAAAGAAATACAAGGGAATCTTTAGTCCCGAAGGAAGATAACAAGGTGGTGGGATTCCCACTGGAACTGCTTGTAGAGGGGAGATGATGTCTACAAGGCTTCTAATTTCCATATTGCTAAACCTGGCCAATTTGCTCTTTGTCAATTTTGGAGCTAGTACTGGACAAGGAGTTGGAATCAGCATGTCTGCAATTGGGTTAGTGCCTAGCATTTTGAGTAATTTAAAAGATGAAGGATGCAGTAGGTTTGAATACCCGCATAAGACTGACACAGTATTCATTAGAAGAAAAACACTTTTGCAGCGCACTGGCAGGGAACAACTCTCTACGCAAGGCTTTTCTGTTCTTGAAAATTAGCAGATTGACTTTCACCAAGGAATTCATCACTAATTGCCAGGGCAGCACCAAGAAAAGAAAGGGGAGTTGAATGGCAGGAGATTCTGAAACTATAAAAGAAGAACTGTATCAGAACATCAGATGTGGTGGGTGCTTCACCAATGCAAACATGCAGAGAGAAAAAAGAAGAAGGTACAGATTATATTTTTCTTGTCTCTAAAATTCATAAGGATGACAATTGCAGTGAAAAGACCTTTTATATGCAAGAGATTATAACAGTTTTAGGCAAAAATATTAAAGCACAGAGACATCACACTTACAACATTATCAAAACTATGTGTCAGTCTTCAAGATCTTCTACTATTGCTTTGCATCTTTCGACTGCCATAAGTAACGGGGGGAGGAAGGGAAAGTCTGGGAAGTGAGCTGGAGGTGTTAAATTCTTCTGTTGTGTAAATGGGGGGGGNAGATGCCCACATGATCATATTCACAACTTCTAATTGGAAGTGTCATCTGAACTATTGGGGGTGGGAACATTTCCATCACTTTGTATATGTGAATTGCGCACCTAATTTCTCAGATTCAGAATTCTTTGGTTGCTACCACTTCACTTTCAGTTAAAGATATCTTTTCTCTAAACTAAAGAGACTAAGTATTTCTTTCCTGGATTTTGAATGGAGCTCCGCCTAACACTATGTTCTTCAGTTGAAACAAATGGCTGTGATAGCTGAATCATTAGAAAGATTAAATGAAAAACAATGAATTTTGCTGCTGGAGAATATTGTTGAGAATACCTTGGACCACATAAAGAACAAATCATTTAACACTAGATGATGTAAAATCAGGCAATTCATTGAAAGGGTTGATATTGCAATTAAACCTTAGATACACAATCCAAAGATGTTTGCAATTAAACCTTAGATACACAATCCAAAGATGTTTGGATAGATCAAAGGCAATAAAAAAGATCCACAAAAGAGAAGGAAGTTAGATGACACAAGAAGGAGCTTATAAGAACTCAAAGAAGCAAGTAGTGACAGACAATTGATCAATCCAAGATTGAATGAGCTGAAGAGAAAGTAAATACAATTCACCTCAACAAAAAAATAATAAATAAAGAAGTGAGAAGGAAAGAGGGGGAAGATGGAGTAGAGAGCAAGAAATATTACACAGAGTAAAAAAGTGAAATATAATTTTATTGTATCCCTTCATGTATAATTATTCTAACGAGTTCTTTTAAGTAAGTGAAACAATAAAATATTTACAAAAAATGGCTAGCCAAATAATTTGGAAATACTAAAACCAGTAATTAAATTTAAATAATCAAGAGACAGATTGAGAAATCTCATTTCAGGAACATCATTCACCACAATTTCAAAGGCCTGTTCCTTGGCTACATGTATATTTAAATGAAAGTATCAGTGGATATGTGTCTTTGGCATGAATATGCCTTTATTGTTTGCAATCAAATTTTCTATCTTGCAAATTGCATTTAAATTTATGTGACCTGTCAGGGTCTGTATTTAAAACTTGGGTTTGGGGGGGAGGGAATCAGAATAAGAACAAAACAGCAGACATGAAATGAATTCATAATAAATATTATTCATGAAAAATAGGAATAAATAAAATTAACTTTCTCCCTCAGGTCTCAATCAGATGCTTCACAATGCTGAGTGCAAGACTGCCCTCCCCTGGTTTAAAACAATTGAGCATAGAAGATAGATATATTATATTGAATCTATATATATTTTCTTAAGTTTTAACGGGTGCTTACATGTATGGCGTTCAGCTTTGTTCGGGTATTGTCCCACGTCATCACAGTTGTGCTTTTAAAGTTGTAGCAACGTTTCAGCAGAATCTCATCTGCCATCATCAGGCTTCTGTATTATACAGACGAACACAATGCAGAAGCCAGATGATGGCAGATGAGATTCTGCTGAAATGTTGCTACAACTTTAAAAGCATAACTATAGGCAGTGTTTGGTAAGATCTAGGATGTACTTGGGGGGGTTGTATTTGTTTTGGATGGCTGTCAAGGCTTCTTTT
>BHFT01013169.1:0-14624 GCA_004320025.1 Laticauda laticaudata
GAACATTTTTCTCATCTGCTGTGTCCTTTTTACAAACGTTTTGCATCCGTTGGGCAGTGTGACAGGGCCTTAAACAATCTTAAAAGGAAAGCACTCAGAAGTGTAATTTTTTTTATAGTTTTATAGAGAAAAAAATTCAAAGCATTAAAAGAAAATATTTTAAACAACTTACTGGAAAATCCTCTGTATATGTACTTTGAAAGCCCCATTCCATTTAATCACTAGCAATTGCAGGCTTAGTTGCTTTGAGATAAGAACATACAAACAACTTTTTATTTATTTACTTATATTTCTAATTTCTAAACTGCCCATTTCTCTCAGATCCCTTATCTTTTAATCAAAAAACTTCTTTCCAGATATTAATATATTTTGCCTATCCCTTTTCCCCAGAATCTTATAACAACATTAAATTAAACAATAGGTTTATTCGACATTGGGGGGAATCTGTTCATGAAACTTTTTGACAAAAAATATGCAGGAAAATTTCTTTTGTAAACTTGACATATAAAGCTTTCGGTTCCTTATCTTTTTCTCCACTCTCATCAATTGTACCACAATATTGCATCATATTTCATTGAGATGGATTTACCTGTAAGCATGCTTTTGTAAATGTAGTATCTCTAAAATTTATATGCTGGGTATTATTACATTATTTTTATTACTATATATTGATCCAAAAGTAGAAGTAATAAACCCCAGTAGGGACTGATAACAGCTTAAATAGGAAATAATATTTTCTTTCATATATCTTACAAAATCTTCTGGGAATAGCAGAATCATTTCTTGAATGATCATTATGTTGAAACAGAAAAAAACTATATTATTTTTTTAAAAATAAAATAAGGAAAAAAATGAATTAGGACAACATTAAAGAGAAAATTCACATTCATGATAAATAGTTTTACAATTATCTATGCAGGGTCTTAGATACAATATATTAAAGACTGTTGGGGAAATAAATACTTTAATGGTACAATCAGAAAATTATAGAACTGGCAATAATTGAACATGTTGGATTTTTTTCTCAGTTCATTTATATTTACTAAAGTGGTGCTATACTAAAACACTCACAACTTATTAATGTTCACCAACCTTCTGTAACCTGGTATATTTCAAATATGATATACAATTTTAACCAACTAGCTGATAAATAAAATAGGAGTGAATAATCAGAGATTATTTATGCCCAGGGACATCTACCCATCCCAGGAAATTGGACTGAGTAGATACACTCCAGTTCTATTTTATTAAAAGTAGGACCTAGAAAAAGGGCTTTTGTAGTGGAACCTATATTATGAAATGGAATGGAATGGAATGGAATGGAATGCAGTGCAGTGCAGTTCTGCTGAGGAACAAATAGCTCCCATTTTCTTGCCTTCTGGAAGACTGTTAAGACATGATTCTGTCCTCAGGAGTTAGACCAAGACTGGAGATACACCCAGCATATGTATTCTTGAGAAAGAATATTATGGTGTTTTGTACTTTATAAGAATTTTAACTGCCAAAAGTTGTTTTATATAATCTGACCAGGCCAGCCATACAAATATTTAAATAAATAAAATATAGCTATAAAAGTGTATTAATATTCCATGTTAAAAGATATCCCAGACTTCCTTTCACATTACTTTGGTTTACAGTAAGACATCATATTTTATCACACATTTACAAGTTCTTTTGTTATGTGCAGAAACAAGATACAAGCTCTAGAAGGAATAATTTATCTCTATTTACCACATTGGAAAGACACACAAAAACATTGTTTGATTTTATCTGCTACAATTATATGGTCAAGTTGTTTTAATATGTTCCCAAATTCCTTATTCTCCATGTTCTCTATTTCTGAAATTCCCTTTGTTCTATTACATCGTCTTAAATCTTTCTAATAGGTCCTTCTATATACTATGTTTAAAGGTCAGATAATAATCTGAAAGTTTGACAAATATTTTCAATATGGACACATTAAAGTATATGCAAGAAAAATTCAGTGCAAGCAATTTGCTACTATTGAATTTTTGGCTTAAAATATAGCTAACAGCCCCCCCCTTTCTTTCTCAACATATTTTCAAATGATGATTGTATTGTAAAATAAAAGCTGAAAAACATAGTACCACAGCTTTATTACAAATTCTACAAATTAATTACAAATTCTACAGTGACGAAAGTTGCAAATATCTTGTAGTTTAATAGAAGGAAAGGACAAGGAAGAAGCAGTGCAATCAAGAAATCTATGTATTGTATGAGCTGAAATGCACATAAAGTGTAAAAACTGTGTGGTTCGCTGGCAGCCTGTGCAGAAAGCAGCAGAATAGGACAGTGGGAAAGAACAGGGACTAGTCTGGGAGTCTAGGGAGAACTTAGAGAACTCTGCGTCTGATACAGATATGGGGCTAGGACTATCTGGGAGTTATGTGCTGACTCCACAGCCTCTGGAATCTGGAAGTAGCAATGAAGAGGAAGAATGGGAACCTGTTCCCAGTGTGTGTGTGTGTGTGCAGAGCTGCCAGAAGGCAAGAGCAGCTAAGACAAAAGGGACAACTTGGGCGTAAGGCTTGGAGGTGATTGCTCCTCCCATAAAGTATAAAGGAAGTGCAAAGATAGAGAGACCTTTTCAGTAAGCAAAATAGTTCATTCTGTTCAGATTAAACCTTGAAGCTGTGTGTGGACTTTGTACTTCAGTTGGCATTTTAGTTGCTGGCAGCAATTCAAAGGAGATAAAGATGGGTGCTTATCTCAAGAAATTATTTATGGGATTCATTATGTGCTGGGAATAAACATAATTTCCAGCTTTGAAATAAAACAAGAATTGTTTGGACTAAGTGTGTGCTTAATTATGGTCTCAGGAAGCCTTGGTCAGAACAAAAACATTTTATTTGGTGCAGAATTATTTTATTTGATACATTGTGTGCTTTTTCTGAATAGCTACACATTGCAAAGATTGTCCATTCTGAATAATTGAAACATTACTACTTTAATGAGTAAGTAGAAACCACCATAGAGATTGTGGATAGATTATAAGGCAGTCATGAATTTCTCTGGGTAGTTCAAGAATAGAAGAGAAAATGTATGGAGGTATTTCTGCAGTCACAACTTACAAGTTCTGTGGCAAAGTCCACCAAACAAAATTAAAAGCATGTGCATATAGCAAATGAAAACTCATTGCAATGCTTAAGGAAAAGAATTGGCCTTTTTATTTTTTTGTAGTCTTTGAACAGCATTACAGTCAAGAAAAAGAAATTAGATTACTGAAGAAAACCCATTTCAGAAAAAGTTATAAAACAATACAGTAGTACAGTACATTTAAGTAAAAATTTTGTACAATTGTATAGCTTAGTAAAGGGTATCTTGAAACTAGAAATGTAAAAAAAAATAACATCCCTTAAAAATAACAAACATAAAACTTATTTGTATGACACTTAAATTTGAAAATAACTGTGGAGAACAAAGCTCATTTTGGATATCGTAAAAGGCATATGAGGAAAAAAGTAAATGTCTCGAAAGAGTGCTTCAAAAAAGAAAATGAAGATCTTTTAACCAGTAAAGATCTTTTAACAAGATCTCATACATAAGCAATTCTCCACAAGGAGAAGAATCTAATAGAAAAGAAAGAACAAATTCAAAATTCAAAAGCTGTTATTATTTCACTGAATTTCAAAAACATTTTTCAGTACAGGTTCTGAGAAAGAAAAAGGAACTAGACTGAATAGGAGACAAAATGATGGAGCCTCAAGAGCAAAGAGAAATACAAGTACAAGAAGACAAATGGGAGACGATGACTCAATAATGCAGAAAATATTTGATTACTTCATAATACTGTGAATAAATCTGATACCTCCTGAAATTATGGATAGCAATAGAATAAAACTATTGTCAATGATCAAGTCTATTAAAAGATACTCCTTTTCTAGTCAATCCAAATGGGACAAATTACCTCAGATTTTGAAGTTCTAAGAAGAACATGGAGACCCAGGTGGCATTTTTTCTCATTTTCAGTCCATGAAAGAGGATTGAAATGGGAAAGAAAGTTGCAAGTGAATGACTACCTATGGAAACAGTGTTGTTGAAGGAACTATGATATGTAGATGAAGAACTGCTAGAACAAGTTTGACTGAAAAGAATGTGCTTGGTTAATGGATGTAAATGTGAATCATATTAAGGGTAGGAATTAAAATCAATAGATACATATAATGACTCAACTCATCATAAGATGATGGAAACCTGGCTTGGTAATAGCAGACATGATGAAGAAATAATTTAAAAAGTCCTTGAGATTGTCATTCAATGCAAGTTGAATACGATTCTACAATATGACGTGGTAGCTAAAAAGCAATTTCAGGTTGCATTAGCAGAAACATGATTTCCAAATGATGGAAAAGTGGTAAGTGTCACCTTAAACAGTATGTCCCATAATGATTACTTTAGGAATATTCTGAGAAATTGGACTAATAAAGGAAACTGGAAATGTACACAATTGTTCTGACCAAGGCTTCCTGAGAAACCAACAAACACACATTAAATCCAAACCCTTTTATTTTAGTTCAACGGCTATGAATCATCATCATTCACAGCCCATAATGATTGTCAATCAGTTATAAATAGTCCCATAGAAGTCTGCCAAAGTTCTTCAGGAGAAGTCTGATAAAAACACACCTTTATCTTACTTGAAGTGCTGCCAATGACTAAAGTACCAATTAGTCTTTCAAAACCAAATGGAACACAAATTCACCACAGAGCTTTCAGGTTCCAAACCAACCAGAGAGAACAACATTGCTTCCTGCAAAGGTTCCTGTACCTTTCCACTTTCTTTATATCTTATGGGAGGGGCAATTATCTCCAATCTTACTCATGAGTTGCCCCTTTTGTCCTAACTGCTCTTGCCTTCTGGCAGGTCTGTTCACACGCACACTTGGATCCAGCTCCCCTTGTTCCTCTGTCTCACTGCAGTCAGATTCTGGAGGCTCCAGAGTCAACACATAACACCCAGATGGCCCTGATCCCATCTCTGTATCAGATGCAGGACCCTCATCCAGGTCCTCCCCAGATTTCCAGACTGGCCCAAGTTCTTTCCAACTGTCTGATTCTGCTGCAATCTCCGCAGGCTGCCGGCAGACAACAACAAAAATGAGGTTGAATAAATTGAACATGTTTAATCTTGAAAAAAAAAATACTGAGGAAAAGGGAATATGATAACACTTTTCACACACTTGAAAGTTTCATACAGAAAGAGATCAAAACTTATTCTCTACTGTCTCAGAACACAAAGCAGAAAAGAAAGGTTTTAAACAGGAGACAAATTCTTGTGAGCATTAGGAAAATCCTCCTAATGGGAAAAACAGATTGATAGCAGAACCAATTCCCATATAAGTTGGTAGAATCCTCTGTAGAATATATTCAAATATAGAGTGGAAAGCCATCTGTTTGGGATAGGTTAATCTGAGTTATGCACAGAACATAGAGTTGGCCTTGAAAAATGAAATGGTCTTTCCAATTTTGAGATATTTGAAATAACAATGGTACCTTTGAAATGGTTTTATATTTATAGTATATTTAGAGAAGGGGTGTTAAACTTGATTTCATTAAGGGCCACATCAGGGTTGTGTTTGACTTTGCTGGGCTGGAGTGGGTGTGGCCAGCTCAATGTCACTCATGTCAGGGTACCTATGGGGGCCTGAGCACTCTGCCAAAGAAAACAAACTCCCGAGCTCCATTTTCAGCTGTGACAGCCTCCTGCAACCCTCTGGCAGTGAAAACGGAGCTTGGGAGGGCCACCTGCAGCCCTCCTAAGCTCTATTTTAGGTTGCAATGGTTTCCTTCAACCCTCCACTCACAGCCCTCCCAAACTCTGTTTTTGCTGGCAGATGCACCACGGCCAGTCCTTCGCTGTGTCCAGGTGGCTTTGCGGGCCAGATCTAAGGACCCTGTGGTCTGGGTCCAGCCATAGGCCTTGAGTTTGACACCCCTGAGCTAGAGGACAATAAAAAATACTGCCCATAAACTCAAATTTAAATGGTAAGGAATATCTCTTTGTTCATAAACCACTGAGTTCAAGATCTATTGTTCACAGGATTGGAGGTACAATGTTCCATTCCTAAATACTAACAAACAAAAATAAACTCGTAAAAGGGTAGAGATCTTGAAGAAGGGAGTAGGGAAAAGAAGCCAATATCTATTTGAAAAACCAAGCAAACCACTTTTTCCACACAATTTAACCATTATCATTCTTCTGCTGCCACTACAAACCAAAATTAGAGTCATTACTTAAATTCTTTACATCATTCTTTTATTGCTCTTTACTTCATATTTGTGCTATGTACAATATTTTTAGCAAACTAAAAATATTGTACATAGCAAATCCCAAACATTTTAACCTCTGACTATCTACTATTGACCTCACTCCATTCCTATGAGGTCTGTAAGCACAAAAGTGACATAAAATTCTAATATCATCAAAATAAATACTTCACACTAGAGAATCAATTAATGTATCTTCTGTCATATGATATGGTAACAAGCTCTAAAATAATTAGATTGATTAATAAACAGAGATGTGATGAATCTATTTCTTGAGAACCTATAGATTTTGAGGCAATTTATCTTGGAATATGATTTCTTTATTGCATATGTACAAACATCAATATTTCTGCTCCTAAAAAGGGTAATTCAAGGTGTCTAACAAATATAAATTGATATCATCTAATATAAAGAGATGTAGTACAAAATATTGACATGTAAGTTTATTTCTTTCCATCTCCTACTCTCTTCTACTCTTTTCATGTCACTTTCAACTCTTAAGTTAAAGACAGTTATCAAATATCTGCTTCCAGTTATCTTTATGTAAAATGTGCATGTATTAAGGAAGAGACAGAAGTCTAAGCCATGCAAATAAATAAACCAGATATTCATCTAAAATAAATTGTTGTACTTCCATAGACATGCCTTGGCTTTTAGAAGTAGCCTTACTAATAATTTACTTGTACACACAAGATAACTTTCTTAGTGATGCATCCTACATCTTAAATGCCATGATTTAAAAAGAATGTTAATCTTCTTCTTTATTTGAAATTATTTCAGACCATAAGTGTGGAATATTTATTTTTTGTTTTCCTGGTATCAACTTCTGTTCATCATCCAACACCAGTATGATATAAATAAATAACTACATAAATTGTTTTAATATGAATAAATACATAATTTAGTTTATACCAAACACCAATATGCCTCTCCAGATCATTTTATCCTTCCTTTTTTCACTGTATCTATATACAGTAGTTCATAAATAACCAATTCATTTTTATAAACATATCAACTCCAGACTTGAAATTTTAGGCTTAGAACTATGCTGCCTTCGGTCTAACCTAAGCGTAGTATGTAAAATTATCCATTACAATGTCTTACCCATCAATGACTACTTTAGCTTCAACCTCAATAATACACAAGCACACAATAGATACAAACTCAGGGTAAACTGCATAATACTCAATAGCAGGAAATACAACTTCAGCAAACAGAATGGTCAATGCCTGGAATACTCCACCTGACTCTATGGTTTCTTCCACTAATCCCAAACATTTTAACCTCTGACTATCTACTATTGACCTCACTCCATTCCTATGAGGTCTGTAAGCACATAAGTGCAACAATGTGCCATACTGTCCCTGACTTAATGTTCCCTTTTATTTGTATCTATTCCATATATTAATAATCATGTTTATATTTTTATATATTATCAAATTCATGCTTGACTAAATAAATATTTTTTTTAAAAAATGGCTTGATTAGTAGTATAATGGTTATATGTAGCCATTTTCACTTTTTAACAAACATTCATTTCTTACAACAGACCATATACTATTTTCCTCCTTTTAATCAATATTTTCATATTTTAACATATCTCAATTTCCTTAATCCCAGTAAACATTCAAATAGGATATACACAGATATCTATTTGATCTAGATATGATTGTCCAACTTTTGGCTTGCCTAGGCTACACTGAGTGAAGAGAAAGTGTCTTGGCCACTTATGAAATATATAGTAATAAATATATGTATATAAATAAAAAACTTCCTTTATTTTTTAATGTTTAGTAATATTGTCGGTGTACATTACTAGTTGTCCAGTGAAACATATATTTCTTTACTAATTATGTAAATCTTTATCAGCTATCTTATCCCTCTGGAATATGCAGTCCCCTAAAATCTGAATGGCCCTCGTACTCTTGACATTCTACAGTAATAACTCCTTTTTAAAAAAGTTTGAAAATGAAGATCTCTAACATAGATTGTTTCTAACCCTCATTCTGTATATGTATTTTTGGTTGAATTTTATAATACACATGAATATTGCTTTATAAGTTTTATTTAGATCTTACTGCCAGTCTTCATGTGGCTGAATAGAAAAAACAAAACAAATAAATGCAATTATTTTCTCTTGTCAAGCACAACTACCCTGTTCTTGAATGCACTGATTTGCAAATCCATATCCTTCACTGCAGTATACACTCTGTCTTACTTCTGCTGAAAAGCGTTGATCATCTGCATACAAAATGTACCTATGCTGAGAAGAAATAGCTCCATGTCCAAGCAGGAAAGGCTACACATACATTATACAGGCATCATTGCAACTAGAACTAGACCTGTTTGTTTGTTTGTTTGTTTATTATTTATTTATTTATTTTCTTTACAGGTTCATTTACAACAGTTCATATAGTGACCATTTGAAGTTATAGCAGCAGTGAAAAAAGTGATTTAAAACAATTTTTCACACTTATAACCTTTGCAGCACCCCCATGGTCATGTGATTTACATTTGGATGCTTGACAACTGCTTCACATTTATGACAGTTACAGTGTCCCAGAATCATGTGAGCTCCTTTTGTGACCTTCTGACAAGTAAAGTCAATGGGAAAACCAGATTCACTAAACAACTGTGATACTAATTTAAGAATTGCAGTGATTCACTTAAGAATTACAGTGATACAAATCTGGCAAGAAAAGTCATGCAATGGGGCAAATACTCAGATAATACATTTCTCAGTTAACAACATTAATTTTGGGTTCAACTGTGTTTGTAAGTTAAGGACCACCTGTATATGCTTTCATCAACACTACTACATTCTGCAGCTCCTTGCTACTGATTATAGGCCACTTACTGCACCATTATTTTTTATTTGCCATTGTATATATTGCATGTTTTCATTTCAAACTCCCAGCAAACAGGTTTTTATACAACAGCATAAGCCATTAACGTGATATAAAAGAATGATACTGTATATATGTATGTTTGTATGTGTCTTTGTGTGTCTATGTGCATATAGATAGGGAGGGAAGAAAGGAGGGAGGGAGGGAAAAATGTGTTATTAAATTGTTTTTGATTCTTAGTGACCACAGAGATTGATGTTCTCCACAACAATCTATTATTTCAAGTCTTCCAATGGGATTCATCACCACTGTAATTAAATCCATCTACCTTGCTGTTGGTTATACTTACCTTCTGTGCACCTTTTCCAGCATTAAACCCTTTTCCAAATAGCTGGCTTCTTTGCATAATATGTTCAAAGTAGGATAAATTGAGACTGATCATTTGTGTCTCAAGCGGCAATATTGGATAGATATTAAATTGATCTTTTGCTTTATCTTCTTGGCTATGCACAGTAGTCTCAGGAGTCTTCTCCAACATCAAAAACACCAATACTCATCTTTTCTGTTTCTTAAAACCCAACTTTCATTTTGATGAAAAGGAATATGATGGCTTGCATGATTCTGATCTTTGTAGTTATGAACATATTACGGCATATGAATGTATGTTCCAAGGTGTTCATGGCTAGTCTACAAGTTCTAGTCTATTAGATATTTCTTGTTTGCTTGTTTTTTTTTAAATTGTTGATAGTTGATCCTAAAAGGATGAAGCTATCCACTGCTTCTCTCTTTCCCCCCTCTCTCCCTCTCCTCTCCTCCCTCCCCCTCTCTCTCAGGATAACAGAATAAGAGAGTTGTATAAGGGACCTTGGAGATCTTCTAGTCTAAACCCTTACTCAAGCAGAAAACTCTATACATTTCAGACAAATGGTTGTCCAATCCCTTCTTTAAAACCTCCAGTGTTGGAGAATCCACAACTTCTAGAGGCACTCTGTCTCTCTGTCTCTCTCACACACACATATACACACATACACATGCCCAGCCTAAGATACTATGGGTTGTGTGTGTCTTCTTCAATCTCCAGTCTTCTACCAGAGACCTGTGAGTTTGAGGGTTCAATGCAATATCTTAGCTGTTCCTAGCCCTGTATTATTCTGGATAGAGATGTCTGTCTGACGCTGTTCCTGAGACCTTTTGGAGTCACTTTCTCAGCTTAGGAATCACAGTCTCAAGTACTCCTACCATCCTTGGAACCATTTTGGCCTTTATTTTCCATATCATTTTGATTTTCTCCCTCAGGTTCTGCTCATCTTTCCACATTCATACTCCTTCTTGGTGTTGCTGTCACTGTTGCTGTCTTATGGTTCTTGGTGCCTTGTGGATTAGCCTGTACCTGCTTATATATTTGGATTGGAATTTCCATAGGATCTTAGTCCTGTTATTCTCCACGATCTTCTGTGAAATCTCCAATATTGGAGGGTCTAGCTCTGTGATGGCAAACCTATGGCATTCATGCCGGAAGTGGCATGCAAAGCCACTTCTGCTGGCATGCAAGATGTTGCCCAGAAGGGCCCCACTGCATATGCACATGTGCCGCCTGCCTGACAGATGATTGTTAGGTATCTGGTGCCTATGCACAGGGGTGGGGATGTGTGGGAGATGCATGCACATGCTGAGAGAAGGCATGTGCAGGGGGGTTGCGCATGTATGCACAGAGATGTGCAGCATGTGGGGGAATTAACCGTGCATGCACAGACACATGGTATGTGGGGATTGTGCATGTATGTGCAGAGACACACAGTGCATGGGGGCACACATGTGCAGAGATGCATGGTGCATGCAGGGGGGTCACGTGCACATGTGCAGGGGGTGTGGGGAGCCCCACCATGCATTGCCTTCTGGATGCTGGCATGTGAGCCTGCATGAGCAAGTGCACTCACAATTTTAGGCACATGAGCCAAAAAAGGTTACCCACCACTGGTCTAGCTCATGCACCATGCTGATTTTCCCCTACACAATGCTAACTTGTTGATTGCATTATTCAATGTATGCTGTTCCAGTCTATGTCTTAAATCCTGCTTCTATTTGTTGACTGGTCTACGAAGCCTCTATGCACAGTGTAATATGGTAGACCCCTACTTCTGTGGATTTGGGGCTGAGTGCTTGTTATGATGTTGTGAGTAGTGCTTTAGTGATGTTTTATCTGTGCAGGTACCATTGTCCAAAACAAAATTCAGGCTGTAACAATTCATCCTTAAAATATATATAATAGGAGGCTCATAGTCCATTTGGACCGGGAGCTTTTCGTAATTTAGTCCTTTTTTAACCTCATAATAGAGAAACAGAATTACTTCTGAAATATGTATACTTCATTTAGTATTAAAATGTCATTGCAGAAGCTGGTCTCTTTTCTTCTTCCTGACAAAATACACAAGTATATCTCTTAGTACTTTTCTTAGTTTTGCATAGCTTGTACCAATTCTGTACACTTGTCTACTTCTGCATCCATATATTCCTCATCACATTCTAAAAACCTGATTAAAGATTCAACAAGATTGTCTCTAAGGTCTTTACCATGTTCCTTTGGAATTGCTTTCAATCTTAAACAAAACTATTTCTCTCTTAGTTCCACTGTTTAAGGTGTTTCTCAACCTTGATAATTTTAAGATATGTGGAGTTCAACTTCCAGATTGAAGTTAAACTCCACATCTTTTAAAGTTGAACTCCACATCACTTAACTTAAGAAATACTGATTTAGACCACATTCATTTCTAAATTTATTATTTCTGTCTTTGACATTTTACTTCCCCTTTCTGGATTCCAAATCAGAGAAAAAAAATTCCCACCACCAGAACAATAATGTAAATTATGGAATGGAGAAGTGGGTCATTTACAGAAGGATTAGAAGAAAAAGGGATTACACTAGAAATTTTATAAAGGATGTTTGAAGAATTAGGAAAGAATGTCACACATGCATATTTATATCACTGACTGCATAAGTTAAAAGGGATCTGGAAAATAAGAATACAAAAAATGAACTATTAGTTATACAGATTAGAGAGGTTAAACAATCAAAGAGAAATAGAAAGCTTGGAAAATAAGTTTTTAACTTTCTTAATTCAAAGTCTTGATTTGTTCTTTTAATTCCATATAACTATTTCCTTGGTTTTTAAAATTAGTAGCAATTGTGTGTGTTTATGTATATTTATGGAATATTGACTGGCCTGCAGTACTGGCTCCCTTGTTTCTTATTTGATCTCACCTAACATTCATGCATCATTGTAACTGCAGATACACTACATAAATTCCTCCTCACCTCAAAAAAAAAAGAAAATAATTTTAGATTTCTTTGAAAGCTTTTATTTTGGTAAGTCAAAGGTAAGCTGTTCATAGGTAAAGAAAATTAGAAAAAATATAACCACCTGACTTTTATGAGTATTTCCACATTAAAAACCCTTTACAAATTGTTTCTCAGTAGGATGCCTGTATGATTAAAACCCTCTAGGCTTTGGGATACATTTTCTCTGCAGGATTTTGTCAAATCCTTTTCATTTCGCTTTGGAAGCACTTAAAAGGCAAACAACTTTAAATACAATTTGGTCTCTGTAGATGTCATTTGAACATCTTAATGAGCCCTTCCCCACCAAAAAAAATAATGAGTTCATCCTTATTTAGCAGGAATAAAAATTACTTCAAGCTTTCTACCAGCTTCCACTTGTTTTACTTCTAGAATGGGACAAAGCTTCACATCAAACTTTCTGTGTAAAATTTATCACATTTGTGAAATTATCATAACTTCACCAGAATCTTCATCTTTATCATCAGCCATTTGGTCAAGTCCATCCCTGGGCCACTCTATGAAAAAGCACTCTCTATGTTCCTCTGTTCCACATAGTCACATTTAGATCTACCATTGTCGTCCTCGTGTTATCCTCTAGTGTCCAACCAGCAAAAACTCCACAAATAGAGTGTATTAAAGTGTATGAACATTTCCCTGTTGCTGTTTCCTTCCACCATATCTTTCCCCCCTCTCTTTATACTGTTTAGAAGTCCCACTTGAACATACGAGGAAGCTTGTGCTGAAATGAAGTTCTTAGACATGTAGAGATTGAAAATCTTTGAGACAATCTACCAAAGGTAGCCTTGTGGGATTTAGTAATTACTCCTTTAGCTATCTATCTGCATTGAATTAGTGCAATATTTTTTTTCTAATTTGCTTATATTATTTTGAGATATTTCATTTCTTGATGTACAGTATTTTTATTAGTTTAACTTCATAAGTATTCATTTAGCAAATTAATGTTTGGGGGGCTTTTGGAAGTTAACATGAGCAGAAGAACTGAAGCCTTGGAGAGGAATACTGCTCTCAGCACAATTAACATGTCAAGTGGCTGCACTAAAGTTTAGCTGCCAAACTTTTCCAATATTGGAATACAGTGGAAAGAATCTCCACTGTACTTTTGGATCAGGTAAGCTAAGATTCCAGTGAATAGTTGTCTAAGCACATATAAAATTTTGTAAAACCTTTTTTATTACAATCACTGTCTAGATGAAAAATCGACATTTATCAAGAAACTTTCTAGATGGAAGATTACCATTCATCCATGTGCAATTTACTTAAAAAGAAAAGTCCCAATATACTTTAAAGCCTAAACAGCTTGTTTTTATTTCTGTAGGATGTATACAAACATAGCTATGTAAATAATAATTAACAAAACAAGGCAAATATGACATTATTATAAGCAACCATATTCTTTTATTTACCTTACGCTTGTTTGTTGGGCAGACATAAAGGTAGCTCAAAATGGTCTTCAGACCCACTTTGTCATTCATCTTTTCATATGTTGTCCCATAATCAGTTGACCTGTAATTCCAGAGAACATTAGTAAGTAAGCATAAACACCAGAGCAAGAATACTGTGCCAACTGTTTGGTTGCTTTCCAGCTTAAAACAAAATCTCTCTCAGGAGATGGTAGTCATTTTTGTTTTGTTTTTTTGGATGATTCACACTGTATATGATGACACTTAAGTATGTACTCATGCCTTCATGTGAGGAGTTAATATTTGCATTTAAATTAGGTTAGGGAAAATTAAAACTGCATCTTCAGTGCCACTGAAATAAATATTAGAGTAAGAAATGTCAATCAGATTTGAAGATGAAATGTTTGTAATTAATGCAAATGTCAGGATAACAAGAGGCTGAATTAGCTTTTGTCTACTACTATGTTCTCTCATACTGGAAAATAAGTTATCACAGTTTTGCAAGTACTACTACTTAATCCATTTCATGATTTATTTAATAATGCTTTAAAAGGTTAAGGCTAGACATCACTAACCAAAATTATAAGATACAGTATTACTTGCTTTGAATCACTTGCATTGTTCCTATGTATATTTCAAATGAGCTTTAAAGGATCATAATTACCAGATGAAAAACCTTCTTCTTCAAATGGTCTTTTGTTTGATTATTACATATATATATATATATATATA
>BHFT01013170.1:0-39079 GCA_004320025.1 Laticauda laticaudata
TGCTTTCCAGCCCCCTCTAAGCGGTTTACAGAGTCAGCCTCTTGCCCCCAACAATCTGGGTCCTCATTTTACCCACCATGGAAGGGTGGAAGGCTGAGTCAACCTAGAGCCTGGGGAGATTCGAACTGCCAAATTGCGGGCAGCCAGCAGTCAGCAGAAGCGCCTTGCAGTGCTGCACTCTAACCACTGTGCCACCACAGCTCATAAAAGGTAAAACTAGAGGTGCAGCCCCACCTCAGCTAAAGGGTAGGAGAGGAATTCAAGAATAAACGAAAAGGAGCAAAGTCTGTGTAAAGTTAAGTCTTCCACAAGTCAGCAGGAAAACCTGAAGCTCTTGACATTGGAACCGATTGCCACAAGACCGGCTTTCCTGCTTCCAGGTTTCTGCTGATCTTCCCAAACCTTAAACTCCACCCCAGCCTGAGCCATTGAGTGAGGGAGCCTCAGTCCTCACACTTCCCTTCTCCCTTTTACGCAGGTACACTGAGGGCAGGAATTGTATAGGTACAGCGTACAACCCTTTCATTTAGTGAGTTTTTCAAAGTTACACCGAATAGCACTGAAAAAAAGTGACTTGTGACCATTTTTCACACTTTACAACCATGGCAGCATCCCCCCCCCCCATGGTCACATGTTCAAAACANCAACCATGGCAGCATCCCCCCCCCCCATGGTCACATGTTCAAAACATAGGCACTTGGCAATTGATTCGCATTTATGACAGCTGCAAGAAAGGTTGCAAGATGAGGCAAACCTCACTTTAATGGCTTTCCTGCTTACCAACATCACATTTTGTCATTCAATTTATGGGTGTAAGTCCAGAATTAAAATTTAGAATGTATTATTCTAGAAAAGTCTCCGGCAGTTCTGTCCAATCCAACCAATACACATTGCGCACTGATCCCGGCCCAGAAACCTTCCTCTCCCTCCAAAGAAGAGGAACCAGGGAGTGGACCTGTGAAATGCTGGTGTGTTTCTACACACAGGAATTACTTAAACTGTGGCCAAAAGTCCTTGGGGCCAAAAAAGCCTCCCGGGCAACTTTTGAAACTGCTGTCCTATTTATTCTGGATGGCTGTCAATCTCTCTGTCCTGGAGGGAACCTGAGTCAGCAGAGGATGCACCGCCTCCACCTGGGTGCATCCTCTGTCCTGATTGGGTGCCACTGAGGCCGGCTGTCTTTCATCAGAGCTGGAAAAACTGCATTTCTGAACCTTGTGATGAGCTTGCAAAGAAAAACCTCGTGCAGGTCAATGACAGAGTTCAGAAGCTGGCCATGGCGCTCTTCAAGATCATAGTCCCTCTCCTGATCGGGTTGGGTGCTTACTATTACTACCCACAGGAAACTTTCTCTGCAGGTAAGGAAGGTAGATTCCCACACAACCCTGGCGAGGCCAGGCCATTGTTGTGCTTCTGCTTTTTGCTCTTTTTTAAAGATTCTGTTTTCCATTTAACGGAGAAGAACAGGCTTCCCTAGAGAGGGGAAAATGTGGGTGAAACTCTTGTATGCAAGGTGTGAAGCAGGTGAGCTGGGAGGACGGCCCATTTTTGGTGGACCTTCACGCTAAAGAAATGGGTTGAGGTCGCACAACACAGACCCGCAACCCAGTTTTGCGCCGGCAAGTGAGGCACCACTGATGGAGACGCACAAACATCCCTTTCTCTCTGTGATTATCTCTGCAACCTTCCGTGCGCCCTGTCATTCAGACATCACACACACACACACACACACCAGGGGAATCAGCATGTTGGAGACTCTCAGATTGGGAAGGGGGGGGGGGNGGAGACTCTCAGATTGGGAGGGGGGGGGGGTTGTCAGGAAACAAAAGGGCAGGAGACCAGGAAGGCTGCAGCAGACTAGAAGTAGCAGCTTTGGGATTCAGCTGCATTAGAGCCCCTCTAGCCAAAGGTGCCACCCACTGGATTCTCTGCTCACACGGATCAGTTGCAGGAGCAGGAATCCGCTAGCTCTTCACGGATGGAATCTGCTGCTCAGGGCTGGGGCAGCCAGCTTTCATCCCACGGCTGTCCCAGTCATCTGGGCGGATCACGTCAGAGGAAGAGAGGGAGAGTTGCTTTGGGGGCTCCTGGTTGAGCAGACCTCTGCCCAGCCCGAGGGCACCTGGGTGAGCCCCCATCCGCCCACCCCGAAGCCACAGCGCTGATCCAGTTTGAAGTGGTTGTCAGTTCTGCAATTCCTACCTGCAATTCTTGCTCACCTGGTGGGAGGCTGAACATCCCCAATACGTAAGTGTCGCTTACAAGTGTTGGCCAGTCCTGTTCTAGTTTGGTGTTTCAGGTGGGAGCTAGAAGAGCGTAGAAAGACCCCGGTTGAGGTGGGCAGCGCAGTGGCCGGGAGGAATTCTGGGAGTTTGAAGTCAGAAGTCACTGAAGTTGAGAAAGTTTCTTCCTCCTCCCCCCCCCCTCCCCNGAGCAAATTGCAGAAGTTGGTGCTGGGCAATCTCAGGAACCATTGATCTTCAAAGTTTGCTTGGGTTGGGATTTTCTGCCAGCTCAGACTCTGGGACCTTCAGGAAGGGAGGGGGCAGCAGAATTTGGGGCTGAGAAAAGATGCAATTAGCCCAAGAAGGAAAGAAGAGGAAACCCAAGTCGGGAGAACCAGATCCTCCACCCAAACCTGAAAAGCCCCATCAAGTCCCTCCCACTGTGGAGGAAAGCTCTGCCATCCGCTGTTTCCACAAGTGATTAGGTTAAAGGGAGAGGAGGCTGCCCTGCTTCTCTTGGCACTTGAGGCAACTGAGGATCCCCCCCTCCACTGAATGGAGGGCTGTTTGTTCTCCCTGGGGGCAGGTGGGGGGGGTGGCTTTTTTCCATGCCAAAATCCCTCTCACTTTTTTGGCCAACCCACGGAGCATGGGAGGTGAATGCTCACCTGGATGTGGGTTGGCAAGTGGGGAGGTGAGTGGACCACTGGCATGTCCCAAACCTCCTGTGTCCCCAATGAAAGGGGGTGGACCGATGGGGAGAGGAGAGCGGGAGGGGCGCTTGGAAGTGAAGCATAGTGTTGGAATTTGCTCTGGGTAGGGAATTGAGTAAGGATCCAACGTGTGTGTGTGTGTGTGTGTAATGCTGTCACACACACCCCAGACTAACTTGCTTGTTTCTTGGCTTTCCTGCCCAAGGAGGGACTTTCAGATCTGCACCCGCTAGAACGATTCCTTCTAGACCAAGTCTCCAACCTTGGCAACTTTAAGCCTTGAGGATCAACTCCCAGAATTCCCCAGACAGCAAAGGCTTAAAGTTGCCAGCTGGTGAATTCTGGGAGTTGAAGCCCTCCAGGCTGAAAGTTGCCAAGGTTGGAGACTCCTGTCTCTAGACGACACCCACATTTAATAAAAAGATGAAACATAAACCGGTCCCAGTCAAGAGCCTGAAGCAGTGAAAGTTGGAGGAACCGAGAAAATTCACCGAAGGGAATACAGAATAATACAGCAGGGCTGGAAGGGACCTCGAAGGTCTTTTAGTCCACCCCCAGCTGCTCAAGGCGGGCGGTCCAAAAGACTCCTTTTCCTGGCTGGGCCCAGAGCCTGCGCAACTCCAGCCGGGCATCAAAATCCAGTCCGTCCGTCTTCCTCTTCTGCCTGCAGAGATGGTGCGAGGAATGCGCGTGTTGGTGACGGGTTCAAGCTCAGGCATCGGGGAGCAAATGGCCTACGAGTTCGCACGGATGGGAGCCCACCTGGTGCTGACTGCCAGGAGGGAGGAGCAACTGCGGAAGGTAAGTGGGCGGGAACCCAATCCAACTCCAAACCCCCGATCGTCTGAACAGGACCAGCCCTGCACGGATCGCATCGCACCTTCCGCTGCCCCGCTCGGTCTTTAGCAAAGAACTGGACCGCTTTCCCACGCGAGAAAGAGAAAGAAGCCCCTGTCCACGTTTGAAACCGGCGAGAGATTCCCTCGCTATCCCAGAGATGCTTTTTTTCCAAGAGGCAACTGGGCTTTTTTTTTTTTTCCTTGAAGACGCTTCGCTTCTCATCCAAGNTTTTTTTTTTTTCCTTGAATACGCTTCGCTTCTCATCCAAGAAGCTTCCTCTGCGCTGACTGGAAGGTTGGGGAAGGGAAAATTGCAGATTACAGGAAAAAAATGCAGACAACAGGAACCATTTGCGCTTCAGTTTGAGATAGAGAAGACTTTCTGCAAAGAGCATAAATCCTTCCCTTCCCCGTCATTCGGTCAGAGCGGAAAAACTTCTCGGATGACAAGTGAAACGTCTTCAAAGAAGAAAAAAAAACAGAAAGTCCAGGTGCCTCTTGAAAAAAAGCACCTTTGGAACAACCAGAGGACGAGAATCTCCACAGATTCATTCACTAGCTTCAGTCTCAAATGGGTGTCGGGTGCAAATCCAGCTCCTCTGCTTTTTGGGGTGGAGACAGTTCCATTCTTGCTGGGGCACCCCAATGCCGCTGCCCCCCAGCCATTCTGGAAGGACGCTCTGAGCAGTGGTGGGATTCAAACATTTTTACTACCGGTCCTGTGGGCATGGCAGGGGAAGGATACTGCAAAATCCCCCTTCCCTCCCCACCCCACTAACCTGCTTTCCAGCTCCGTTCTCCTGGGCAGGGCAACCAAAGGAGACCCAGCCGATCAGCTGGGACTCAATGGGAGGCGGAGAAGAGATGGGGTTGGTGGGGCCAGTCAGAGGGGGGGGTTGGCCGGTTCTCCGGACTACTCAAAGTTTCTGCTACCGGTTCTCCAGAACTGGTCAGAACTGGCTGAATCTGAGCAACAACTAACCTCGGTTTCAGGAAACTGAATTTCAGGGAAAGGGCGAAGGGGTGGTGGTTTAAAATAGGCCTGAACACCAATCCTGCTGACAGCCACCAATCTCACTGGCTGCTCTTGAGCCCACAAGGTGGTCAAAAAAAGAAAAAAAGACCACACATCTTGACTTTTTTTGTTGTTGTTAAAGCTTGGCAGAGCTTCTTTTATTTTGACCTTTTTATGAGAATTTTTCAACACAATAAAACTATCCAAAATTAAAAGATTAAAAAAGAAAATGTACAGGAGGAAAAAAATAAGAAAAAAAATTAAATTTAAAAAAAAACAAAGAATTATTTCCACCCTTCTTTCTGCCTTGTAGTTGCCATCTAAATTTGTCAACCTCCTGGTTTAACTTATTTTTTAAATCCTCAATCCAGAAACTATCAACTCAGTCTTCATTTTTCAACAAATGTCCATCAGATAAGGTTTCTTGTCTTTCAAAAAAAAAAAAATCCTTTGATTATTTTTCCTTGACTAAAGTAGTCATTTTTGGTTTTTTTCCTCAAGTTATCAATGTTACAAGTCACATTTCCTGTTTTATTTCATGATTTCTCCATCTTTGTGCTTGCAATAATCTCGGCGCATACCGTATCATACACAATATGCCATCTTAATTTCCCACATTTCTAATTGATTGTCCATTAAACCCCAATAAAAGGATTCCAGTGGTCTCATCCTAATATTCAGCTTGGCAGAGATTCAACTGCAGTGACTTGACTTTTTGGTCCAAACACTTCAGATACCCTGGTTCTTGTGAGTCCTTTCCAAGCTCCAACCCTTTGCCCTCTTTTTTCCCTTCCTCTTCAGGTGGTGAAGAAGTGCCAGGACCTGGGTGCCAGTTCTGCCCACTATGTGGTTGCAGACATGGGCAACCTGACTGATGCCCAGAAGGTGGTGGAAGAAACTAAGGCCAAGTTGGGTAAAGATGACCTTTTGCATCTCACCCAGGACCAACCCTTGTGCCCCCTGGGGGGGGGTTGCGGGGAGGGACGAGATTGAGGAATTGGATGCTCTGTGTGTAAGTAGGCAAGGCGGTATTCAGCTTCCCTTACCTAGCCCAGCCATGCAGTGAACCTAGACACACACACCCCACCCTTGCAGGGGTGGGCTTCAAAAATTTTAGCAACAGGTTCTCTGCCCGGGTGCTGGATGGGGTGGTGATGGTGGGTGTGGCCTAGTTGGCCTCCTGCACCATTGCGGGAGGGACATTTTTGCCCTTCCTGGGCTCCGGAGGCTTTCTGGAAGCTGGAAACAGGCCCATTTCTGGTCTTCCCAAACTTCTGGGAGGCCTGTTTTTTGCCCTCCCCGAGCCTGCGCACACAACCTTGCCCTTACCTGCATCCAAAACGGGCTGCATGGGGACTCCTGGGAGGGGAGGGGTGGGCAGGGCCAGCCAGGAGTGGGATTTGCAGGTTCTCTCCGAACTGTGCAGAACCTGAGCTAGGGGCTCTCCTGAACCTCTTCGAATCCCCAGCATCATCCATTCCTCTATAGAAGTTGCCTTGTCTCCCACCCCCTGTCCTTTGCTGTCCCCTCCTTTCCTCCATGGAGAAGACCACCCAGAGAGGTCCTCTTTCCATGGCTCCTCCAGAATGGGAGAATCCATGCAGCAAATGGGGTGGGGGAGGTACGGTGTCCTAGAGGTGGAGCTCTCATCTCACAATCAGGAGGCTGTGAGTTCAATCCAGATATTTCTCTCTCTGGGCACTATGAGAATAGATCTGCTGAACAAAACTCCGCCTTGGTGACAGGAAGGGCATCTGGCCAGTAAACGCCCTGCTAGCTCCATTCAGTTGCCCAGACTCCACCCCGCAAGGGATTATGAGGTCATTAAATGTCAAAGAAGAAATGGGGTGGAGGGAGACAACTTCTCTGAAAAGCAACAAGCAGTTCAAATCTTTGTGGTGCACCTGAGGGGACCCTTTTTTGGGACTTCGTAGCTGTGCAGAGAAACATGTTTGCTCTCAGGTGTTTCTGCATCCCACATGGCCCAGCTCTGAGAATCCAGAGTTGGTCACCAATATTGGGCAATGTGAAGAACAGATAACACACATGGAAAGGAATCTTGGAGTTTTAGTCCAACCCCCTGCTCAGTAGTAATAGGACTTACTTATATACTGCTCTTTTCAGGGACACGGTGGCTCAGGGGCTAGGACTTGTCGATCGGAAAGGTCGGCAGTTTGATGGTTCAAATCCCTAGTGCCGCGTAACGGAGTGAGCCCCCATTGCTGGTCCCAGTTTCTGCCAACCGAGCAGTTTGAAAACACGTTAAAAATGCAAGTAGAAACATAGGGACCCCTTTGGTGGGAAGGTAGCGGCACTCCGTGCGCCTTCAAAGGTGGTTAGTCATGCCAGCCACATGACCACAGAGACATCTTCGGACAGCGCTGGTTCTTCAGCTATGAAACAGAGACAAGCAGCATCCCCTAGAGCCAGAAACATGGGGAACCTTTACCTTTATATAGTGCCCTTTAGTTCTTTTATACCATTCAGTGTCAGAATTATTTGCATATTGCCCCCAACAATCCAGGATGAAAGGCTGAATCAACCTTGAGCCAGTCAGCATTGAACTCCAGGCAATGGGCAGAGTTTGTTTGTAATGCTGCATTCCGACCGCTGGGCCATCAGGGCTCCTTGCATTCCAAATAAACAAACAATAATGCAAGAGCAGGAAAAGCAAGGATGGCCAGCAATTGGCAGGAGTGTATGTGTGTGTGTGTGCACTTGCTCATTCCTGTCCCAGAAGATCAACCATTTTGACAAAGGCTTTAAGGCCCAAGATATCTCAATGTTTTGCCCTGTGCTGGCCTAGCCTGGCTGACCGACCTTCACCTGTGCTGGGCTCCCTCCTGCACTGAGCTGTGATGTCAACATCCAGCCCCTTT
Source organism: Laticauda laticaudata (assembly GCA_004320025.1). NCBI lineage: Eukaryota > Metazoa > Chordata > Lepidosauria > Squamata > Elapidae > Laticauda > Laticauda laticaudata. The sequence goes on from BHFT01013170.1 coordinate 7,672, forward strand.
GCAGCCTTCTGCATGCCCATCTGCCCTACCTGGGGCTCCACGCTGGAAGACACCTTCCGAGGGTGGCAGCAAGCCAGCGCCCGAAAAAAGATCCGTCTGCCTTTTCTGCAGGTAGGCCCTGAGCGCCTCTCTGTCCTTCACTCCCCCAGGAGGTCTCGACCAGCTAGTTCTGAACCACGTGGGAGGAACATCCTTTGGTCCGTTCAAAGGAACAATTGAGCCCGTGATCAAGTCGATGACCGTGAACTTCTTCAGCTACGTCCAGTTGACCATTTGTGCCATGGACCTGCTGCTGGAATCGAAGGGCAACATTGTAGTCGTGTCCTCCATGAGTGGTAGGTACCGCAATCCTCACAGGCACCCGGGTGGATCCCGCAGTCAGTGAGGCATTCATTCGTGCTGAAGGAAGGACGTCTCCTGCATGTGATCCCATGGCGGTATTCAGCCGATTTGCACCGGATCAGGCAAACCGGTAGCAAAGATTTGGTGTGGGTCGCCGAACCGGTAATAAGTTCTGGCTGGCCACCGCCCACTTGACCCAGTTTGTCTCTCCCCGATGCTCGATTGCCCTGCTCCGCCTGACGTTCACGGGTATTTTCCTTTTTTCCCCCCAAACGATCAGCTGTTTCATATGATCTGCTGTGGCCGGAATTCCCCTTGCTGAGGCCCAGGAAGGCAAAAATGGTCAGGACCCTCCCTCCATTTTTTTTTTTGCCTTCCTGAAGCCCCAGAGGAAAGGCTTTAGGGGAGCAAAAATGCCCCCCCAGAGGCTTCTTCTGAGGCCAGGAAGCTACCCAAAAGAGCGTGGAGGGGTGTCTGCGCGCCCTTCCTATGCTACTGCTTTTTTTCTTGCCGGAGCCTTAGAAGGGAGCCTTTAGGAGAACACCCCCCCCGAGCTCCTCTGAGCCGCAGAAGGCCCAAAAAACGGGTAGTGGCTGCAAAAAAAGCCCCCCCCAAAGCCCACGCCAACACGCCAGTCACATGGCCATGCTCAACAAGCCACGCCCACTATTGTATTAATCCCACACCACTGATGAGATCCGATCCAGTCCTCAATTTGATGGCAGAGGCTTTGCTTCCAGGTGTCACCAAAGCCACTCCATTCCCGCCCCTTTCTCTCCTCGGCACCCATTTTTCCTTCGACTCCCCCTTCATTCATTGCCTCTTAGTCTCCAAATTTCTGGTTCGACTTCCCATTTTGTAGTTTCCCGAGATCCTCATCCACAACCCTAAACTTTTTAGCAAGCGAAGAAAAAATGGAATCGATAGCGCCAGCGACGAAGATGGATTCGCACTGGCCGGCAAACGTACTCAACGAGTTAGTCCCGAATGGTCTCAGTCTACGGGAAGGAGGAAGCAGTGGGGTGCCACAAAGGTTGCGTCTTAGGCCAGACTTTCAATCTCATAATTAACGACTTAGATGAGGGAATGGAAGGGAACTTACCAGATTTTGCAGATCAATACTAAGTGCTGTCAAGGGATAGCCAACACCCAAGAAAGATAGATCCCAGGTCCAGAGCACTGGGCCCTAATCTGACAAAATTAAATTCAATGAAGGAAGAGAAGAGTCTTACACTTAGGCAAGAAAAACCAAAGTACACTATAGACTGGTGAAACCAGGCTAATAGCAGTAACTGTGAGGGGATCATTGGACTCTTAGTGGACACCAGCTAAATAGGAGGCCAGGCATGTGCAGTGGCAGCCAAAAAAGCCAACACTATCCTTAAGTTGTAATTAAAACAGGGGGAATACAATCAGGATCAAGGGTAGGTACATAATCACTCTATAGAAGCCTTAGTAAATCCAAACACCTCGGAGTACTGCATCCAGTTTTGTTCACCACACTTTAAAAAAGATGTTGAGACCTAGAAAAAGTGCCAGAGAAGAGCACCAAGAGGATTAGGGATGTGGAGTCTAAACATATGATGAAATAGTTGCTGGAATTGGGCATGGCTGAAGACGAAGGACCCAGGGGAGACCAGGAGAGCATCTTTCAGTAATTTGAGGGCTGCCACAGAGAGGAAGGGAGGGGGTCAAGCTATTCTCCCATTAAGCACCCAAGGTAGACAAGGAATAATGATGGAAACTGAACAAGGATTCAACCTAGAAATAAGGAGAAACTTTCTGACAGTGAGAACAATCAACCATGGAAACAGGAGTTGCCTTTCGAAAGTTGTGGGATGCGCTATCACTTGAGACTTTCAAGAAGAGACTGGACTGCCATTTGTCAGAAATGGTGCAGGGTCTCCCACTTGGGCGGGGGGTTGGACTAATGACCTAACAGGGTCCCTTCCAAACTCTGATTATCTATTATCTGTTATCCATTCCATACAACATCACTTTCTCATAAAGTCATTCCATTCAATCAATCAATCACCCAATCAGACTGAGTTGAAAGGGACCTTGGAGGTCTTCTAGTCGCAGCCCCCTGCTCAAGCAGGAAGATCCCACCCCATTTCAGACAGGTTCTCTTTCTTAGAAACCTCCAGTGATGGAGCATACCACAACTTCTCTTCCACTGGTTTCATTGTCCTCAATGCTGAGGAAGTTTCTCCTTAATTCCAGGTTGCTTCTCTCCTTGATTAGTTTCTGCCCATTGTTTCTTGTCCTGCCAACGACTCTCCCTTCTCACATTCCTCTCACAAATTTCCCTCCCACAGACCTCCTTGGCAACCCCCCCCCACCGATTTGCACCCAACCCTGCCAGTTCCAGGTGTGGCTTACCAGATCCACCTGCAGCAGCCCCTTCTCCAGAAGTCCCCGGGGGGGGGGAACCTCTCCGTTTATTGCCCTTAATCCCCGGAGAGGCTCATCTGATGGTGACGACACAAAGGTCTTTTGAGACGGGGAAGACTTCTGCCTTTGTCAGTGCATTTCAAGGGGCCCTTTCGATTTGTTGATTTTGTTTTACTCTTGATTTTTATCTGCTCTTCTCATTCTAAGTGTTGTAATGGACTTTCTTCTCCAGAAGGCTACTATAATAAGTAGGCTTTAACTCACTGCACGTCACCCCTTGGGGCTGGGTTTCTTTGCAAGGCAGAGATGCAATCAGCTCATGAACAAGTCACTAGCTATGCTCCACCCACACATCACTGTCAAGTCAGAGTGACAGGTCGTGGTCATTTAGCTGTTCTGACCTGGGTTTCACAAAATCCCGAAGCAGACTCCTCGCCCCGACAAAACCCCTTTTTAATAGGCTAATGTGAATTCCTGTCATTCACATCCAGCAAAGTCCCAGCAAACAGTTTTTCAAGGGTGAATTTACAACCACAGACCTTATCAGGCTTGGAGAGCTGCCAGGCCGATAGCTTCCAAGCGCAATGCTATACCAGAAAAAACTTGGCAAGGAGTCACAAACAAATCTTCACCCTAACGTATTGAACTGTCTCCTGGAAACCCCACTCCCCTTTTGCTCCTCTTTATTCCCTACGAGAGGGGCCATTCGCCATCTACTTCTGCCTTTACTCCCGAGTCAACACTTGTTCCTTATCTGTTCCCTTTTCCTGGCGGTTCTGTGCATGCGCACATTGGGAACAGGCTCCAGCTGTTCTTCTGCCTCCGACCCCAAAGGCAGCTGGTCCCATCTCTGCCTCCAATGCAGAGCCCTTGTCAGAGCCTTCCCCAGACTCCAGAGCCCATTTCCTCGCCAGGCTCCTCACTGTCTGAGTCTTCCACCAGCTCCGCTGACCACTGGTGGGCCACAACATTAGTGCCTGTTACAGCAGACCTACCTTGAAGCTAGTTACCACTTGGATTCAAAGTTCCAACGGTCCCCCTCCCCTCACTCACAGACACATGACCAAAGTTGGAGTGCTCGGCCACACAGCCACATCTGTGGCCATTTGCAGCATCCCATTGTTGGTCACCTGGCTTGGCTGCCTTTGACAAGGATTTTGCCCAAAATTGGCACTTCTGGTTTTCTCCAAAACCATAATGATTCTAAGTTAAGAACTACCTTATTAAAGTGGTCAAAGAAAGTTCAGAACATCCTCAAAGATCCATCTCATCCTGGGCACCCTTTTTTTCAAACTATTACCATCTGGCAGATGGTACAGGATAATCAAAACAAAGACAAATAGGCTGAAAAACAGCTTCTATCCCAGGACAGTAGCTCTGTTGAATTCTACTGTATGGTGCAATATTAATGCAGTATCAGCGGTTTTCCATTCAATTGTATAGAATGTGAAAGATGTGTCTTTGTGTTTATTTTCATAGTCATAACAGACACTGAACATGGCACTTAATTTCATTGTACGAGGTGCAATGGCAATAAACTAAACAAAACATGGAAGAATGTACAATTGGGGGAGAGATTGAGAGAAGGGGGAACAGGCAAACTGTTCCTCCATCCATGCCAACCTCTCTTTCTTCCTCTCAAGGACGTGTTCCAGGCCCCTTCAGCATCTCCTATGCAGCAGCTAAGTTCGCCGTGGAAGGGTTCTTCACTTCGCTGCGCACTGAGTTGCGCCTGCGGAACATGGACCTGCCCATCACCGTGGCTGTGCTAGGCTACATCGACACGGGTGAGTGACACGTCGAAACCCTCGCTTGCCCAAACCCAGCGCCCTCCAGTCGGGCCAGCCACCCATCTTTTTGCTCCTTTCTGCAGAAATGGCGGTGAAGTCCGTGGGAAACAAAATCACGCAGAGGCCGAGCCCCAAGGAAGAGTGTGCCCAGCGGATTGTGAGGGGCGGAGCGTTGCGTTACCGTGAGGTCTTTTATCCTTACTGGGCCCTGAAGCCCATGCTGATCTACCGAGAACTGCTGCCAGACCTTATGGATCAAGTCATAGGCTACAGCTACAGACTGGAGAACATCCTCTAAAACTCAAAGGACCACCCAGCATCGCCACCTGTGTCTCCCAAAAGATCGGGACTGCTCGCTAGTTACACCTGCAGCGTTTGTGGCGAATGCGAGAGGAAACGAAAGTCTCCTCTACCCTAGTAGAGGAGAGCCAGGGACAAAATGGCGCCATTTCCTTCTCCTTCCCTCAGCTCACTTTGTGCAGAACCCAGCAGTAAATCAAACTCTTCTAAGGTTCCAATTTTTCAAGACCCATTGGAGAATCTGGAACCAAATACTTACTGAACCTACAGACTGTGATCATGGCAGAGATAAGAGGTGGGACCCATAGTATGTATTTAGTAAAGGAAGTCACACCTGGTGAAAATGGTGCAACATCCCATTAGTAACCCTAGTTTGACAGGAAAACAAGGAAAACAAGACCCCTCATCCTTTTTTAGCTTCCAGTCTATCACAGGTATCATTATTAATATAGAGCCGCATGGCGTATTTCCTGAGAATGCCTCCACGCCCACGTAATGCAAAAGTTGGATTCATACCATACATCAAACTGCAATGTAGCCAATCCCTGTTGAACACCGAGGGTGCAAACCCATCTCATATACTCAGGGGAACACGGTGCTGGACAAGCCCAGAAAACTGTAACGTTCAGTAAATCAAAATTATCCTGACTGGATGTGCTATCCTGAGCTGCACAAATTGTTTTATTTTTAATGACAAAGCCAACAGAAGCATCTTGTACTGCTGTCCCCAGACCCATCAATCGCTAGATTTGCAGCCCAGAATGGCTGGTTTGAGGGTCAGAGTCACTCTGCAAGGGCCAAGGGTGATCTCGGCCGACAGCATCCGGCCCTACAAGTCACGGAAGCAAAATCTTTCTCCACTTAAGTAACGTTTTCATAAAATTGCAGAATGTCAGGATCGTTTTTGGGCACGTCTGCAGTTAAAACACAGTCCGGAAGCCCCTTCCACAACTGAGTCTCATTTCACATGAACTTTTTAACCGGCCAAATGCTAGTCATCCTTTTCCACCCACCCTGGCCGCCCTTTCAATTTTTGTCCCCTCTGAAAGCAGAAGCAGGGGTGGGATTCTACCAGTTCAGACTGGTTCCGTGGAACCATTTGTTATGATTCGTCGCAGTTCAGAGAATTGGCAAATCGTGCCCCTGGCTGGCCCCACCATAATTCGCTTTTTTCAGGGTTGCAAGTGAAGGACCATCTGCAAGTAGCAACAGCTCAGCCTAGTAGATGAGTTTTGAGAGAAAGGAGGGAGGAGGGATATGGGACAAAAGAGGGAGGGGAGGAAAGGAAGGAGAGAAGGGAGGGAGGGAGGAGGGAAGGGAAGGAGGGAAGAAAGGAGTGGGAGGAAGGAAAGAAGGAAGGGAGGGAGGGAAGGAGGAAGGGAGAAGAAAGAGGAAGGGAGGGAGGAAAGAAAGAAGGAAGGAAGAGGGAGGGAGGAAGGAAGGAGGAGGAAAGGAGGGCGGGAGGGAGGAAGAAGGGAAACAGAGGAAAGGAAGGACACTTCAATGTGCTTGGCCATCTCCCTTTCACTCAAGAAAATAGACATTATGTTTACTTTCTGCTGCATTGGGATTAGCTGAGAAGCATAGGCCACACACACACACACACACACACACAGATGCAGAGACAGACCCACAGCCACACATGCCCTGAGGAGCATGCACCAAACTTTTTATTCACGTAGCATCTTCCCATACAACGAAAAGACATTTAGGCCCCTGCAGAGTTTGTATCGGAGCCCGGGCTTCCCTTGTCCGTCTCGTCCTCCTTGTTGCCTCTGAACCTGGCCAGCACAGGTGTGTTGAAAACAGAAGTGGGGCTGGAAGTAGGGCCAGAGCCTTGGGAAGACGAGGTGGGGGAGCTGCTGGCAGGAACCCTGGAAGAAGAGACCCACACCTGCAGTCAAGACTGGCTCCTCCCCCCCAAGCCCCTCCTCCAGAAGGAAGAGTTGACGGTCCCAGATGTGCCTGGCAGACACTGTCGACAGAGGTGGGATTCAGCTGGTTCTACAGACCCGGTAGCAGAAATTTTGACGAGTTCGGAGAACCGGCCAATCCCGCCTCTGACTGGCCCCACCAACCCCATCTCTTCTCCGCCTCCCATTGAGTCCCAGCTGATTGGCTGGGTCTCCTTTGGTTGCCCTGCACAGGAGAACGGAGCTGGAAAGCAGGTTAGTGGGGTGGGGAGGGAAGGGGGATTTTGCAATAACCTTCCCCTGCCACGCCCACCAAGCCCACAGGACTGGGAGTAAAAAAAATTGAATTCCACCAATGACTGCCAACCTCCTTGAGGCAAAACAGTGGGAAGCCTCAGGGTCCCAACCTCCCTTCCACCAGCTCTCTTCTCTCCTGGTCCACCTCCTGCTTTAGAGCAGGGATCTCCAAACTTGGCGACCGGTCCTTGAGCCCGTCAGGATCGAACTGCTGGTAGTGGGCAGAATATTAGCCTGCGATACTGCATTCTAACCACTGCACCACCATGGCTCTCAATAGGCATTGATAGTTGTTCTCCAAGTAAGAAACAAAGAACAGAACTTTGTCCTTTCCCCCATCTCTGGTTCTCTTCCCACCCAATGGGTGGTTCCTGTGCCCCTGGTGCCCAGGTCAATGCAGCCCCAGATGTCCTACTCTTAGAGGGAGCCCCTCAGTCAGTCCACTGCAGCTGCAGGAAGGCAGTCTGGCAAACTGGCCCATTGACAAGGAACAGCGCTGGCACCAAGGTTGAGAATCCTGACCTAGACACTAAATGAAAACTCACCCTGCCAGGCCTGCCAACCTTGCAAGAGGAAAAGAAAAATGGTCCAAGGAAAATCAAGGAAGGTATGAATGCAGGCACACGTACCTTGGGAAAGTATATTTCAGCCGGTGGACAGGATTGTTTGTGAGGAACGAAGGACGAAATCCACCAGGATTCAGCATTAGCGGGCGTAGGTCAACCATGCTGCGGCAGGTGGGAAAAAGGAAACAGGAGTCCTATGGAGCAGGGGTCCCCAACCTTACTCACTTTAAGACTTGTGGACTTCAACTCCCAGAATCCCTCAGCCAGCTTTGCTTGTGGGCTTCAACTCCCAGCTTTGCTGGCTGAGGGATTCTGGGAGTTGGAAGTCCGCAAGCCTTAAAGTGAGCAAAGTTGGGGACCCCTGCTATAGAGAACATGCCCCAGAGCTTGCGGCTGTACCTGGCCTTCCCTTACTCTCCCCTGGGTGCTGCTCTTTTGAGGGAGGCCAGGAGTGGGCGGCCGGGGGTTCAGGAGAGCCCCTAGCTAAGATTCTGCGCAGTTCAGAGAACCCCCAAATCCCACTTCTGGCTGGCTCTGTCCATCCACCCCACCCCTCCCAGGAGTCCCCACCAGGCCGGTTTGGATGCAGGTAAGTGCAGGGGGTGCGCGGAGGCTCGGAGAGGATGAAAAGCAGGCCTCCCGGAAGTTCGGGAAGGCCAGAAATGGGCCCATTTCCGGCTTCCACTGAGCCTCCGGAGCCCGGAGGTGCCTATTTTTGCCCTCCTGGAGGCTCAAGGAAAGCCTCATGAGCCCCCCCCCCCCCNAAGCCTCATGACCCCCCCCCCCCGCCATGGAGCAGGAGGCTGACTAGGCCACGCCCACCCAGCAAAGAACCCGTTGCTAAAGTTTTTGAAGCCCGCCCCTGAGGGAGACCCCATCCTTCCCACCCCCTCCCCATCCCCACAAGGATCCATGGTGGCCCAGCAGATGCCAGGTTCCCTCTGACCACCCTGGCACCTGCTCTGCACCTCATCCCTTCCGTGGGATGCTCAGAGGGAGTTGACTCATCCTGCAACTCTTCACACTTCCCCCCATCAGTCAGGTGTCCCTCCATTTCAGGGGCCTCTCAGTGGCCCCTCGCCCCAGTCCCTCCCACACTGATTATCTTGCTTTCCACGCTGGCCAACCCAATGCTGGTTGAATAGCCTCCTTCCTCCCCTTCCCCTTGCTTGTAGCCGATTGATACCAGAAAACCAGCCGGAAGGAACCACCGTATGCAAAAACTCTTTCTGAGCTTTGGGTTCTTTGCCCTGGCAGGACTTGTTTAATTTGCCCAACTGCCTGGATTCACATGACCTCCTGAACCATAAACTGGTCCTGTGGGGCTGGTTTTCCAGAGCAGGGGTCTCCAAGCTTGGCAACTTGAAACCTGGCAGACTTCAACTCCCAGAATTCTGAGAGTTGTCGTGCTCCAGGCTTAGACTTGCCAAGGTTGAAGACCAGTGGTGGGATTCAAATAATTTAACAACCAGTTCTCTGCCCGAATGATTTCTTCCAACAACCAGTTCACCAAACTGCTCAAAAAGTTAACAATCGGTTCTCCCAAACTGGTGCAAGTTGGCTGAATCCCACCACTGTTGGAGACCTCTGCTCTGGAGAAAAGCTCTAGTCCAGCATTTCTCAACCTCAGCAAGCTTCAAGACTTTATCAAGGAAATAAAAACACACAGAAAATACTGTTTTAAAAAGCAAAAAGATACAACAAAGGACATTTTAGCAGTAAAATGGTTATTATTCCATATATAGTTATCTAATGGAGTTATCAGTCGAGTACAAATATATTTCTTACAGTTATATAATTTCCATGTTTTCAGCCTACTACTACTTTGCAAAACTGAATTGCATATTTCATTATATTTGTCCATACGTTTATAGGCAATCCACACATAGGTAGCAAGTGGAGTCAGCTCCAATGATTAAAAGTGGCCATACAATTACTTTTTGCAATGCCTTTCTCCCAAAACTTCAGTAAATGTTCTACATTGTAAAACGTGTGTTTCAAAGAAGCATTATTCTTATTACATAAACCTTCATTTGAGGCCCAGTGACACTCAAACTCACATTGTCTAGGCAATATAGGAATTTCTAATTCTTTGTATGTCCAATCACATTTGGCCAAATAGTCTATTTTATTTTTCTATCTTTTATTTTTATTATTCTATCCAATCCGATCCAATCCTATCCTATTTTCTATTCTATTCTCTATTCTATTCTAATTCTATGCTTACAAATTACAGATTAGCAGAGTTGGAAGAAACCTTTAGGTCATCTAGTCCAACCCCCTGCTCAAGCAGGAAACCCTACATTATTTCTGACAAATGGCAGTCCAATCTTTTCTTGAAAGCCTCCAGTGATGAAGCTCCCACAACTTCTGAAGGAATCTTCTATTCCATTGGTTGATGATTCTCACTGTCAAAAAATCTCTCTTTATTTCCAGGTTGACTCTCTCCCTGTTCAGTTTCCATCCATTATTATTCCTTGTTTGGCCTTCAGGTGCCTTGTAGAACAGCTTGAGCCCTTCTTGCTCTCTGGGGCAGCCCCTCAAATATTGCCAGATTGCTCTCCTGTCTCCCCTGGTCCTTCTCTTCACTAGACTAGCCAGGCCCAGTTCCTGCAACCGGTCTTCATATGTTTTAGCCTCCAGTCCCCTCATCATCCTGATTGCTCTTCTCTGCTCTCTTTCTAGAGTCTCAACATCTTTTTATAGTGTGGTGACCAAAACTGGATGCAGTACTCTAGGTGTGGCTTTACTAAGACTTTGTAGAGTGGTATTAGTACCTCTCTTGATCTCAATTGTACCCCTCTGTTAATGCAATTTAGGATTGCATTCGATTTTTGGACTGCCACTGCCCACTGCTGGCTCCTATTTAGCTGGTTGCCCACTAAGACTCCAAGATCCCCCTCACAGTTCCTGCTATTAAGCCAGGTTTCACCCACTCTGGATGTGTACTTTTGGTTTTTCTTGTCTAAGTGTAGAACTTTACTTTCTCTACATTGAATTTGAATTTTCTATTATATTTTATTCTATTCTACTCTACTCTGTTCCACTTATTTCTTAGCATATGCACACAAAACTGCTTTACTGATAGTAAGTATCTATAAAATGTAGAGTGGTATTTTTAGTTTCAAAAGAATTAACAAGTTTTTTTAATAATTTGGATGTCTCAGAAGATAAAAATACTAAAAATGCTTTCTAGCGACTTTTGGTGTTGAAATCCAAATATCTTACAATTTGCTGAAGTTGAGAAACACTTCAAGCCCACGGGTGGCTCAAGGAGTTCTGTGAAGGCAACAATTCTACCTCATTTCTATACAGTTTTCTTCCACCCTGTCTGGCTTCTGACCTCTTTTGATTGACAGGTGACATGCCGGCCCAAAGCTGTTTCAAGTCTGTATTGTTTCTCTCCATCTGTCAGGGTAGAGAGCAGCAGTTTATATTCAATACAAGCAATTATCTTTCCAGGGGAATTATGAAGAAGATGCTAAGCCTGGAGGAAATCCTCTTTCTTTAACAAGTCCAAGTAAATGAAAAGCAAAAGATATTAACACATCTAACAAAATGAAATTCGATGTAAACTAAAGTCTTACACTTAAGGCAAGAAAAACCAAAAGTACACATCCAGACTGGGTGAAACCTGGCTTAATAGCAGGAACTGTGAGAGGGATCTCAGAGTCTTAGTGGACAACCAGCTAAATAGGAGCGAGCATTGTGTGGCGGCAGCCAAAAAACCCAGTGCAATCCTAAATTGCATTAACAGAGGGATACAATCAAGATCAAGGGAGGTACTAATACCACTCTATAAAGCCTTAGTAAGACCACACCTAAAATACTTCATCCAGTTTTGGTCACCACACTATAAAAAAAGTTGAGACTCTAGAAAAGGTGAAGAGAAGAGCAACCAGGAGGATGAGGGGACTGGAGGCTAAAACATATGAAGAACGATTGCAGGAACTGGGCATGGCTTGTCTAGGGACAAGAAGGACTGGGGGCGACATGGTAGCAGTGTTCCAGTATTTGAGGGGCTGCTCCAAAGAAGAGAGGGACAACTTATTTTCCAAAGCACCAGAAAGCAAGACAAGAAACAATGGATAGAAACTGATCAAGGAGAGAAGCAACTTGGAATTAATGAGAAACTTTCGAGCAGTGAGGTCAATTAACCAGTAGTGTGGCTTGTCTTCAGAAATTGTGGGTGTCCCAGCACTGGAGGCTTTTAAGAAGTAAACGGAGGAAGATAACCAGTTAAAAATTAGAAGCAATAAACCCAGCATAAAATCCCAGTAATAAAAAAAAAAAACCCACCGGATATTTAAGATAAGTCTGAAACTCTTCCCTGACTCTAAAAAGCCATAATAGAGGCCAGAGGAGCCTCTGGGTCCAGCCCACTCGATAGGAGCCACCACCAAGAAAGTCCCTTTGCTGTAACTCAGAGGTCTCCAAACTTGGCCACTTTAAAACTTGTGGACTTCAACGACAGAGAATTCTGGGAGTTGAAGTCTACAAGTCTTAAAGTGGCCAAGTTTGGAGACCTCTGCTGTAACTAATGTTCCCCACCCCACCCCAGTGCACAGGGGCAACCTCTGGAAAGGCAAGAGGTTGCCGAGATGAGAAGCACAAAAGCACAAACCTGCTTTGGGAAAGAACCGAAGATTTTGGGCATGGCTGGAAGGCCTGAGTCCCAGAGCTTGGCTTCTGTTGGGCTGAACCCTTCCGTCAGGATAGCCCTCCGGAGCCTCCTCTCGGCCGGCCTCCAGGATGAGGTCTTGGCAGCTGAAAAGGAGCAAAGTTTCACCCTCCCATCCACGTTTGGAAGAATTAGGCTTTGGGGGGATAAGCCAGTGGCTCCCGCCAGGCTGCAAGGAGGTCAAGAAAGTCAAAATGGCAACTACCAACCATGTGAATGTGATTCTTCTAGTGCACAAAAAAGGGGTAGGAATTTTTTTGCATGGTTCTGATCACCTTCTTGACTTACTTTTCTTTTTAAAATTATTTTATATTGTGCAATTTCTTTTGTTATATATACAATTTCCATATCCACAATGGCAGGATACAATCTCTTTTAAATACAAATAGGAAACCTTATGCACACAATAGTTGTAACCATTATTCTCAAAGTCCATGATCTTCATTTATCCTTTATTAAATGTTTTCCATTATTTAATTAAGCATTGTTCAGTTTTGCCTATAATTAGTTCATGGTATCAAACATTATAAACATCACAATTTTAACCATTATCCTCCAAGTCTATAACTCAAAATATTTACTTATTCAACATTCATTATTTAATTACACCCTTACTTCATTTTTGTTTACATATCCTCCTTAGTTTTAAATTTCTAACTTCTGTTTCTATTTTCTAAGCATTGATAGAATAATTCCCACTTTAAAAAGTATTCTGTTTCCTAAGATTAATTTATCAATTTGAGCACATTCTAATATTTTCTGGATTATATTTTCCTCTATATAATTTCCCAAATTTGTGCATACACAATTCTCGCTGCAGTTACCAAGGTAAAATTAAACATGTATTTATTTTGTTATATTTTTCCATCTTGACTTTCTTAAACCCCTATCCCAGACTACCCTTCATTTTATCCTTCAGGCCAGAGGTCTCCAAACTTGGCAACTTTTAAGATTTGTGGACTTCAACTCCCAGAATCCCTCAGCCAGCTTTGCTTGTGAACTTCAACTCCCAGCTTTGCTGGCTGAGGGATTCTGGGAGTTGAAGTCCACAAGTCTTAAAGTGGCCTAGGTTGGAGACCCCTGCTTTAGGCCCCTGTTATTGTATTAAGTTGTGTTTTGTTTTTTACTTTAATGAGACACCGGCATGCTACAAAGCAAAGATTTATATCTGTACACAATTTTTAAATTTCCTAAATCTGGAATGCATTCTTTCAAAATAAGCCTGGCAGGAAGTGGTCAACCCCTGTTTTCAAAGTTTGTCCCCCCCGGGGCCTGTGTGCCTCAGTAGATGAAATTCTAAATGCCTATGGAGATTCCCAGTTATCCAGGTCATGGCTGTCCCAAAAGTGCTTTTTTTTCTAAAAGCACCTGGACTTTGTTTTTCCTTGAAGACATTTTGCTTCTCATCCAAGAAGCTTCTTCGGTTCTGACTGAATGTTGGAGGGTGGAAGGATTTATATTCCTTTCAGTCATCTGGTCATTGGGGCTTTTTCTGAGAGTCGTTGAGGCCACTTGGAAGTTTATCTGTGGCCTAAAGGCCCCCATTCTGAACAGAGAATACCTATGGAGAGTCTCCATCCTCCAGGTGATGGTTGTCCAAAGGGGCTTTTTCAGGAGGGAACTGGACTTTCTTGGTTTTTCTTTCGAAGTCGTTTTGCTTCTCATCCAAGAAGCTTCTTCTGCTCTGACTGGACGGCGGGGTTAGGGTGGAAGGATGTTTTTCTGGAAGGTGGCCCCCTCCAGTCAGCAGTTTGGCTCCCTCCTGTCTTGCAGCAATTCAAAGTGTCCAGGGGAAGGTAGGAGGGAGCAGGAAAACACCTGAACACCAAACGCAGGTACAACAAATGAGAGGAAAGGAAAGGCAGAGTTACCACGGGCATAATCGTTGGCCTTCTCCATCTCCCGTTTGAGTTGCTCGACTTTTTCCTCCATCTCCATTTCCCCCAGGGAGTTGTCGTAATTTACATCGCCCTGCAGCAGGGCAAAGAACTTGGCCTGGAAAAGAGCAGAACAACAGCACTAGCACATTTATACTGATATACCGCTTCACGGTGCTTTTACAGCCCTCTCCAAGTGATTTACAGAGTCAGCCTCTTGCCCCCAGCAATCTGGGCCCTCATTTTACTCACCTCGGCAGGAGGGAAGGCTGAGTCAACTTTGGGCTGGTGAGAACTGAACTGCCAAACTGCTGGCAGTCGGCAGTCAGCCGAATTAGCCTGCAATGCTGCCCCCTGACCACTTTGCCACCACGACTCTTGGGCCAAAGGGGGAGAGGGAGAGCTGGGAACAGGCGAGCCAAAGGGGCCTCCAGATGCAACGGCGGCAAAGGGCAACCGAGTGGAGTTGCTCAAAGTACAAAATGTCCGGAAGGAGAAAAGTAGAAGAGAGGATTCAAAGGCAGTTCGACACATCTCCTCCCTGCTGGGCTAGATTTTCACCCGAAGGGAACAGGCCCTTTACGGCAGGGGGCTGCAGGGCCCCTCCTCTCTCAGCAGCTGATATCGGTTATTGGATCTGAATTTCTGAGCAAGAATCAATCAAACTGAGCTGAAAGGATGTTACAGGACCCAAGGCCATTGACTTCCTCTTTGCAGGAGACAATTCCTGTCCTGCTTTCAGGACAAGAGCAGTCAAAGGCACAGCCTGGGGCTGGTTGGACCATATCTCCCATCATGCTGGCTGGGGAACATGGGAGTGGTGATCCAGCACAGACCACCTTATTGGACACAGCCTGAGATCTGGGGATGTCCAGGGTCTCCAGATGGCTGTCCTTCATCCAGAACACCTGGGATCCAGATCAGTGTCTCAGCCCAGAAACCTCTCTCTCTCTCGGAAAAGAGCTGAGGCCGAGCGATGGTCAGTGCCTTTGGGTCGGGCACTTGCTCCAGCTGGGCAGAGCAAAGCATCAGGCTCTCCTGTAGGCAGAGCCGAACCTTTCCGCTCTGGGAGGATACCTGAGCCACAAAGAGCTCCTCAGGAGCTGTTGTGGTTTGCCAGCAGCCTGTGCAGACGGCAGCGGAATCGGACAGTGGGGAAGAACAGAGACCAGTCCAGGAGTCTGGGGAGGACTCAGATGAGGGTCCTGCATCGGATGCAGAGATGGGGCCCGGACCATCGGGGAGCGGGCTGATGACTCCGGAGCAACAGCGAGGCAGAGGACCCTGTCAGTGCACTGTCTCTGACCCTGTCAGAGGAGCCCGATCCCAGTGCACGTGTGCGCAGGACTACGAGAAGGCGAGAGCAGCTTAGACAAAAGGGGCGATTTGGGAGTAAGGCTGGGAGGTGATTGGCCCCACCCATAAGGGGTAAAAGTCAGGCCAAGATAATGAAACCTTTTCAGGAAGCAACCTTGTTTGCTCTTTTCGGATTAAACCTTGAAGCTCTGTGTGGACTTTGTACTTTGGTTGGTTTTTATAGCTCATTTGGTACTCCAGTTGTTGGCAGCACTTCAGAGGAAAGAAAGGTAGTGCTTATCTCGAGAGACTGTTTGGGACTCATTACTGGGAATGAACATAATTCCCAGCGTTGAAACAAAAAGAGAATTGTATTAACTAAGCATGTGCTTAATTATGGTCTCAGGAAGCCTTGGTCAGAATAGGAGTGATAAAAGCCAGGGAATGGTGGAGTCGTGTCAAAAAAGTCAAGATGGCAGCCAGGACGCATGGTAACCACTCTCTCTGTTTTGAAGGAAACTTTGAGACCACTGCACTGACTTGGTGACGCTGCTCTGCTGCACCCCAACCAGGTGGGGATGCCACCCCTTCTGCCCATGCTGGGGTCCCTTCTGGCAACTGGTCCCCTCACCTTGAGATACTGCCCCAGGCTGCCCCTCTCGTTCTCCGCCTGTTTCCGCTTCCGCACCACCCGCTCGCAGATGCTGGGCTTCCGCTCCATCTGGGTGAAGAGCTCCTGCAGGGACTTCTGGGTGTAGCTCAGGCTTTGACCCTCGTAATCCTGGGGAGATATCCGCTCGCAGAAGGACAGGACGAGCGGGTACTCACTGTCAAATTCCTCCAGGGTCTCCATCCTGCACGCCTCGGCCAGAAGGGAGGGGAAGAGTCAGCCACAGGGGAATTCAGCCTTCCCACCCCCAACCCCCTCCCCCATCCACTGGGGCAAGGCAGGGAAGGTTACCTCTGAGCATGTTTAGAGAGCAGTGCTCTCAAAAGGCAAACAAATAGCAGGGGGGGCAGAAGAGCATGAGAAGATTGCCTCTGCTGGGGTTTTCAGACCCCAGAAGGGGCACAGATCCTACAGGCAGAGGCACAACTTCTGCCTCTCCAGACAGAACAGAATAGAGCTGGAAGGGACCTTGGAGGTCTTCTAGTCCAGCCCCTTGCTCAAGCAGGAGAATCTATAGCATCTTAAACAAGGGACCGTCCACTCTCCTCTTAAAAACCTCCAGTGAGGGAGGTTCCACTGCTTAATTGTCCTCCCTGTTAGGAAGTTTCTCCTTAACTCCAGGTTGCTTCTCTCTTCGTTTAGATTCCATTGTTTCTTGTTCTGCCCTCCAGTGCTTTGGAGAATAAACTGACCCCCTCTTTCTTTGTGGCAGCTATACATGGTGAGACTAGAACTCCCAGCACCCTTTGCCACGACTCCTGCTCCCAAAGAGATGTTGGAAGTGAGAGTTCAGTCCCGCCCTGCATCCCCCCCCCCCCCAANAAAAAAAAAAAGTTTTGCAGCTGACTCCGGGGATGCCCAAGACCGGCGGTCTTCCAACTTGGCAAGGTTAAGACTTGTAGATTTCCAGCTCCCAGAATTCCTGAGCTGACATGTCTGGAGGGGGAATTCTGGGAGTTGAATGTCCACAAGTCTTCAAGCTGTCCAGTGTGAGGGCCCCTGCCCGAGTCGATCAAAGAGTCCCCAACCAGGGCGACCTGAGGCCTGGCGGACTTCAACTCCCAGAATTCCCCAGCCAGCAGAGCTCCAGCATTCCCCAGCCAAGCTGGCTGGGGAACCCTGGGAGTTGAAGTCCGCCAGGCCTCAGGTCGCCCTGGATGGAGGCCCCTGCCCTGCCGGCCTCCCTGCCCCGGGTTCCGGACCGACCCTCCTCCCCGGAGCCCCTCCGGCTGGGGGGCGGACTCTCCCACCCCCGCAGGTGCTCCAACGCGGCTGGCCGGCGGGGGGCAGGGGGGCCGTGGCTTGCCTGTCCCCGAGAGCAGCGGGCACGGCTGGTGCCCGGCGGGTTCGCGGCGCTGCTGGCTCCGGGTTGCGCTGCCGCCGCCGCCGCCGCCGCCGCCCAGCCGTCCCGTCCCGTCGGGGTGGGGCTACATTGTGACACGCCGCGGCGGGAGATGGAGGGGGGCGGGAGGGTGTTGCTCTGCTCTCCCTGCGGTCCGCATCCCCTCTCTCGGCGCAGGCTGGCAGCGGGCATCCCCCTCCGCACCGTTGGCAGCCCGGGCGGGAAGGCGCGCCGAGCCGGTTTCCTTGCTTGAGACACGAGGCTCGCATCAGAAGACCGGCTAGCGTCTGGACAGTAAGTGAGTCAGCTGATAAGCGAATCCGGCTTCCCCATTGACTGTCATATCAGCTTAAGAAGAGATTGAACAGTCACCACTTGTCTGAAATGGTATAGGGATTCCTGCCTAAGCAAGAGGATGGACTAGAAGATCTCTAAGTTCCCTTCCGGCTCTCTTATTCTACATCCTATTCTATATTTTATTCATCTAGGCCAGCTCTCGTCCTTCTCTTCGTAAAGTACCCGGTTCCTGCAATTGTTCTTCATCTGTTTTAGTCCTATAGAGCAGGGGTCTCCAACCATGGGAACTTTAAGCAAAGTCTGGCTGGGGAATTCTGGGAGTTGAACTCCACAGGTCTTAAAGGTTGAAGACCCCTGCTCTAGAGAGTATTTTATTTTAATAAACTTTATTAGTCTTTTATATCTTTAAAAACCGAACCAAAAATATACATATTATGACATTCACAGTGTGTGACATCTATCTCATATACTTCTATTTTGTGCTTATTTACAAATATATACAATCCATGCAAATGTAAACCTTTAATCTATAAATTGCTTATCATTAATTCTTTCATCATCCATTTGTCTTAATTCAATCCAATCATACCATTTTCCCCAAATTCTACTGTAGAGTTGTAATTGCAGGAATGTTCCAATCTCGGATGGCAAACCTCAGATAAAGAATGTTTCCAAGCAAATACAATCAAGCAAAACAAATGACACTTAATGCCATGCAAAAGGAGGATTAGAAGAGGGGATGTAGACATATGTAGACTTTAACTGAAGATAATTAATTGTATGGATCTGTACTAACAGTTAAAAAGTTAAGCAATAACCCAAGTTACCAATGATGGAGGATAACTAAAATGTATATTATGCAAAGATTATACTCCATAAAGATATCGTCATAATGCAATTGTTCATGATCAAGCTCGACTTGTCTCGTCATTCCAAAACAATAATTGCAGAACGGGGACTCTTACTTCATTCCAGCAAGGATTGGTGCACCTCAACTTTGTGGTTTCTTCAACCTTTGGTTTCTGTAAGTATGGGGTCTTTCGCTTTCTGAGGAACAAAGGAAGCATGTAGATGAAATAGGCTATTTGTTGAAGAAAGAAGAAGAATACCGGAGGTACCAGAAGAAATTCTCTTAAGGCTTGGTCAGGAGATTGCAGCTCAGTGCTACGGTACCAGAAAAGGGGTCTTTAAAAATTAACTGATTGGGAAAAACATTGGCATACTGAAACCCGAGCCAAAAATAGAAGTTTGCATGTGTGGCATTTATTGTAGCATGAATTGAAACATTTGGTCCACAATGAACTTTCTCTTTAAACACTCACTTCATGTTATCTGTCATTTGTTCCTTCTTCACTTAAATATGCTTCCATTCCTCATGCTCTGCAGATCAGGGCAAAGCCCTCCTGATTCTATTGTTCAGTCTTCTTACAGAAAATGTAGGGACTTGTAAAAAAGGATGCCTCTGTCTCAGGACAGAGCTTGGCAGAATTACTGTCCTGTTTGTCCAGTAAATATCATCCTGGTCAGGGGGCCACAGCTTGGACTGCAAAGTAGAGAAGTGGGAGGTCTGACTTAATCAGATCTTAAATGAGTGTTAAAAAAGGCAGTACAGACTATGGGATTAGTGGTAATTTTTACAAGAGGGACTTGTAGCAGGAATAAAAAATGTTTAATACAATGAGTCCTGAAGATAGGAAGCAAATATTTCGGCATGATTTTAGCAATCCATGCAAATAGTGTGGTTTGGGGAGAGAATATATGAGGACATGCTCAAGCTTGCTCTTTAGGAGGAGGAGGAGAATATACAGTTGAGCAGCTGATTTGGTTTGGACTGTTTGGTAAGATTTCCTACTCAAAGTTTGTTCTTTCTCTAGCTACGTTAACTATTGTTTCTGAATGTCCTTTCGGTGCTTTTCTTAAGGTACCAAGCTGGAGAACGGAGAGCAAATTTTTGCACACATTCGACAGAAATGCCAATGAGCCTTAATGCTACTTGTTGAGCTCTGGGTCAAAGCAATTAGACAGCATTTGGATCATAGGAAGTGCTGGTGAACTTCTTCGCCAGTTGTAGCTTATTGAAAATGCCAAATGACGCTGTAAAAGAGCTTTAACAGCCATTAAAGTGACTGCTCATAACACTCTGGCAGAGTATGCTCAGTCTGCAGGATATTGGCTACAAAACTAATAAATATGCATATGTTAGCGAGTGCTATTTAGAAGCCATCACAAATTGGTAACGTTTTTAAGTGTAAAGAAGCCCTGGCACTTTTCAGAAGGACTGTCGTTCTAGCACACTTCTGATGCTCAGAATCATCCTTTAAGAAGTGCCTTTTGTAAAAAGGGATTTCATTGGGCAATCAATGTCGGTTTTGGTTGGAAACTTGCAATGAGTGTGCACCCCCCAGAATCCAAAGTGTGCCTTTTCCCGATCACTCTGACCCCTCCAGCAGTCCTCTCTCACTCCTCCCAGCACAGCCGGTAGCGCTGGGAATCGATTTAATCACTCAAGAAGGATTGAGTTTAAATTTCCCTGGAAGTTTAAATAGTTTCATCTCATTTAAAGGTCTCGTTCTTCAGGATTAGTTGGCTTAATTTTGCCTCGTTCTCTTGCTACACAAAAAGGGCTATTTTGTTGTGTCTGGGGTATATAGACTTCAGATACACTGGTTATAGCTCATGGATTCAGATTTGGGTGAATCTTCTAACTTCTTCCTTGTAATTCTTTCTGTTGCTCAATTGCTCTCTTCATATGAAATTCTCTCCCTGGACAGGTAATCATAGGGATGCAGGGGATTGGATCAACTTCCTTATCTGTTGGCTTACTTCATCGGCTGAGACTCCTCTCGTCTTTGTTAACGCTCTTCCTAATGAAAAACATTTCAAGGGTTATTGGATCTGGAGCCGGATGTACTGTCATCTCCTCTTACAGTGGCCAGTACAGTGCAAAACGCAGTTTTTGACCTAGGGAATAGGAGGTTCTACGAGCTGTTGGCAGGTGTGTTCAAGAATTCATGTTACAGACATCTGCGTGGTTAAGTCCTTTTTCTGAACCATACTTCTGATATTCATACTAATGATTTGGGCCGTGATCTCCTTTCTGCTTTTTAATGCTCTTTGATTCTTGATGATGGTCTTCCTCTTAAATGGCTCTGGTTCCTACGCGGTTTGGGTGGACATGCATTATAAGGAAAATCACTGTTTACAAAAACTGGTGAAGAACAATTGGTGCTGGGTCCATATAAAACTACTAGCTTGGAATACTCCTGTTTTTGTTATAAAAAGAAAAAGAATGGGAAATGGCATTTCGCTTCATGATTTAAAAAGTAAATTAATAAATGGGTCCGTTACTAATCGGTTCTAACACAAATGCCTAACTTAATTACCTAATTTTTATAAATTATTGCGGGAATTGATCTTAAAGACGCTTCTTTTTCTATACTTTTGCAAGCCTCAAACAAAGAAATTTGCATTTTTCGTCCTATGTTTTTAATAATCGCATGCCCAAAAACGCTATCATTGGCGAGTGTTACGCTCAGGGAATGCTTAATTCCCTCCCATTTTTGTCAATATTTCATGGATAATGGCCGTTCAACCTTTTCAAGAATCATTTTCCTTCTATTTAGTCTATCATTATATGGATGATATATTGATAGGCAGCCCGGATTTTTGATGAATTAAGTTGTTAACGGATATTGTGTACGAACGGGATCGTATATAGCCTCAGAAAAAATTTCAAAAGTAGAACTTATACTACTTAGGACATAGAATGTTGCACAATCCTCCATTCCCAATTCTTTCTGGATTACAAGTTACAGAAATCATATAATGTAGTAAATGGGCAAAAATTACTTGGCATTATTAATTGGGCACATCCATTCTTCTAAAATTACAACTGGGTGATTAGTTGCCCTTATTTCGTCTTTGAAGGGAGCACAATACAGAGATCTAGTTGTGATTAACTGATCTTCCCCCCAAGAACATGCCTGTAGAATATTGAATAAGTTTAAGATCAGTATGTGGACATGGGAGATAACATCCTTAAAATTAGGATTTGCTTAGCTATTTTTCCACGTACACCCTTACCCAGTGGGGGGATGTCTTTATTCTAATGGTCCCATGAAGTGGTCAACATTCCAATGAATGGATTAATGTTGTCAGCTAACTCCGCCTAGAAACATTTATCTTATTAATCAGCATTAGAGATTTGATGTATGAAGAGTCGTAAGCGAGCCTTACATTTACAGGACAGGATCTCATTAATATGATTTCACTCGTACAAGTAGTTGAACATGAGATGTTGATGATGATTTCAGATCATATCAGATAAGCCTTTTCCCTCAGTATGTGGAACTTTTTGTATTCTTTACCCAAGGACCTAGAAAGTGGTTTATGACTATTTTAAATCTGGCCTTTTCTTTCTTGGTGCAAAATTCTATTTCTAAAGTTTTACAGTCTTACTGATGATCACTACAAGGGGTGTGGGTTGTCTGGCAGATTCCAACAGACAATGGTATTCTAAATTTCACTGCCTACATAGACTCTCGAGCTCAACTCAACTTCAGTTGCTGACTGGCTGCGTGATTTTGGGTTTACAATTGTTAATGACCAACTATTAACTTGATCGTTGATACTCAATATGTAATTTAGCTATGCAATCCTCTTCCCTTTTCCTTATTGTTGCTCTATCTTTGGATAAGAATTTGTTTTCCTTGTTTATATCTTAAAGAATAGTTTGGAAGCTCCGCTTGTATTCTTTGTAATGTAGAACACATTCGAAAGCCCATACTCCTTTATAATGCCTGAATGAAGGAAATCAGAAGGCAGATGAATCTTAAAGATATTGCATCTTTGTTTGCTGACGTTGCTAATATTTTTTTCATCAAAAGGCAAAACCGCTTTGCGAAAGAATTTAAAATTTCATCATCTGCAAACTGGGATATTTGTCGTGCTTGTCCAAGCTTGTCAAGCAACACTGGCAGTTTTCCCTTTCAGTGGTTGTCAACCCAACGAGGAAACCAAGCTATATCAAGATTTGGCAAATGGATGTAACATCAATTCACGCTTCTAAGCCATAAACTGGTTATCTTCACACGTCTATTGACACTCATTCACCACTGTCCTTTGGGTTACTGCTGTCAAAACATGAACTACTTCAGATTTATTCTCATTGCTTATTCCATTTTGCTGTAATGGGTCGGCTCTCGTTTAAAACTGACAATGGCCGCTTATTATCAGTAAGGAATTCAAACCTTTTGTCAGAAATGGAATATTCCTTTAGTGCCAGAATTCCTTACAACTCTCAGGGTCAAGCTATCGTTTGAGCGAGCTATTGTCTTTTAAGGCAGTGCTTCAGAACAATTACAATACTGAGTCTGGCCTTACATCTGCGAAAGATTCAAATCTCAATTGGCTGTGCATTATATAACTTGGAATTATTTAACCTTTTTAATTTCTTGCAGATTCACCTGTGTTAATTTGCATTTTTTTGAACTACTGAATCTTTAGCAGGCCCTTTGGTAAGTAATCAAACAAGCTTCCGGATCCCACCTGGAAGAGGCCTTACAACCGGTGATGCACCTGGGGTCGTGGTTATGCCGCCGTGAAGATCCTTCTACTCGACAAAGCATGTGGGTTCCAGGTGCTGTGTTCGTCCATATCATGGCAGTGGCATGAGGGCCTTCACAACCCAATTCTGGATTTCAGTATTCATGATGAACACGGAAGTCCATTCAAGGCGAGGCGCCCGCAACCCAAGTCATTGTGGGGCAGGTTAATCTACTACATATCAAGCCTCAACAGCAACTGCAGCAGGCCTATTACCTCAAACTCCTGAAATCTTGTTGCTGCTGGTTTTGCTATTATTACTTGCTAACTCTGTTACCATTTTAACTTTTGTATTTTCTCTTGTTTATGGGAATGGTGTTTGTGCTCAAAATGACTGTGGTTCGTCTTAACCGTAATTTGGTGGGGTTTGTCATGCCAATAATGTTTAATGATCCATGGCAATAAATAGTACTTTTTACTATGAGCCCCCAAATGGCCAATTTGGTCAATTTATTTTACCCGTCTAACTTGATCATGTCTTTTAATTTATTGTCTCACAACTCCTAATCTAATTTTATCCCCTCCGGCTATTTTCCTACACCCCCTATGAAGTTGTTACTTGAATTAGTCAATTTTAAGGGGCCCTGTGTTTCTGTTGTCAACGCTAAACACACTTGGCTTCATAACTGGTCTGATTATGATGCTGCTCAGCACATATTAAAAAAGCTATGAAATTATAGTCTTTTGTTCCTGACTCTATTGTTGTCAGGTACCGTTTAATCTTCTTTGCATATGAATTAATATAGCTCCTGATTGATGTTCCTGAAAATTTTCGTATTTTTAAATGCCTCTTGATCAATCTATACAGGATCGAATATGCGGCTGGGCTGGCAGCTTTAAGGATCCTAATATGTGGTTCTTTTTTTGATAAATAATGCTACCAATGTTCATCTCAGAATTATCAATGTGCAACCTGTAGGTTATTTTACTCTACCTATTCCATAGAGACTCCATCACTCAACAGTGCATTCCTCTCTGGGGTTCCTACATGTAATGATGAAGTCATTAATTGACACACAATTGTCTTCTGGTTCTGGCATTTGGCGTGCATTTGGCAAAGGGGCCTGTTACAGGAGTCCTTGCCTTCCCCTTTAAAGGCTCTTAGTCCTGGCATAATTGCCTCAAAGAAACAGATGAATCTTATTCTTAGTCTCACCTGCAGACTTGAAAATCAGTCAATGCTATTAATTCGTGATTCACAGCATGAAATAAAAAGACTTGTAAATCAATATATCTTACAGGGCACGCGTTTTGCCATAGACATCTTTTACCGTGTCGGGAGGGTTCTGTACGTTAGTTGGGACGCGGGATGGTGCGTGTGGCATTTTCATTCCTTTGAATTAAAATATTGGAGGATGAGCTTGCAATTTTACAAATCATACATTTCAAAATAATATTCATGCTCATGCTATCACCTTTTGAGTGGGCTAACCAATTGGCTCGTGATTGGTCTTGGGCTATACAGTTTTCTTCTTTTATGCTATAATTATTATTATTGTGCTTAATTGAATGTTGTTTTAATCAGATGTTAATTCCACATTTATCGCATTGTTTCATCCGCTTCCCCCTCTTCGTTAACCCTCTTTCTTGCGAACAATTTAAATTTTTGAATCTCCATTTAAAATAAATAGACGAGGATATGTAAAGTTGTAAAGGTGCAGGGAATTGTCCTAATCTCGAATGGAAACCTCGATAAAGAATGTTTCCAAGCATACAATTCAGGCAACAAAGTCACGTAATCTATGATTAAAGGAGGTTAGAGAGGGGAAGTAGACATATGTTAGACTTTAACTAAGCGATATCTAATTGGATGGATTACTGGTACTAAACAGTAAAAACAACAGGTAGCAAGTAACCAAAGTTAACCAAGTGATTGGAGGATACACTAAAAATGTATATAAATGCAAAGAATACTCCAGTTGAAGATCATCATCATAATCAGTTTGTTCATGATAAACAACCGCGACTGCCTTCGTCATTACAACATTCTAGAAGTACTCAAGATATTTCTCTTTCTCTCGTAAATCTGGTTAATTCATCCATCTGCAGACATACATTATTTTTTTGAAATAATTACTTCATCCTGATGGTTAATAAGAATAGTATTTTTAACTTACTGGGCACATCTGTGTAGTAGTTTGCCAATGACAGGGGCCAGATAGGACAGCTACTCCAGAGGGTGAATGTTTTGCTAGAGGATCATGGGTTGGCCGCTCTCCCTTCTTTGGTAAGAGCTTTATAGATTCCCGGGCCTTAAGAAAGTTCAAAACATTCTCAAAGATCCATCATATCTCTTTTTTTTTTTTTGAACTATTAACATGGAGATGAGTAACGGATAATAATAAAACAAGGAAAAACAGGCTGGAAAACAGCTTCTATCCCAGGGCAGTAACTCTATTGGATTCTACTGTAGAGTGCAATATTAATGGGGTTTCCATTCAATTGTATAGAATGTGAAGGAGGTGTGTTTGTGTTTTATTTTTATAGTTATAATGTACACTGATGATGGCATTTATTTCATTCTACAAGGTGCAATGTCAATAAGGTAAACTAAACATCTTTGTTGCTCTTCTCTGCCCTCTTTCCAGAGACTCAACATCTTTTCTTTATTGTGGTGATCAACACTGGATGCTTTCAAATTGTGGGGGTTGCAGAAGTCTCTGGACCAGCGTCCCTTGGTGAGATCTGCAGTGAGATCCAATCAGTCTTTGAAAGGAAATCAACCCTGACTGTCCTTTGGATGGACAGATCCTGAAGCTGAAGCTCAAAACACTTTGGCCACCTAAAGACAAGAGAGGACTCCTTGGAGAAGACCCTGATTTTGGGAAAGATGGAAGGCCAAAGGACAATGAGATGATTAGATAGTGTCATGGACACAATGGGGGTGTGAGTTTGAGCCACGGTGGTGCAGTGGTTAGAATGCAGAAGTGCAGGTTACTTCTGCTGACTGCAATTTGGCAGTTCAAATCTCACCAGGCTCAAGGTTGACTCAGCCTTCCCTCCTTCCCAGGTGGGTAAAATGAGGACCCAGATGGTTGGGTCTAAGCTGACTCTGCAAACTGCTTAGAGAGGGTTGTAAAGCACCATGAAGCGATTGCTGTCTTTCCTTCCTTTCTTCCCCCTCCCTTCATATGAAGTGATTAGAATGGAGTATTGCAGGGTAACTCTGCTAACTGCCAGCAATTTGATTCAGTCTTCTCCTTCCCAGGTGGGTAAAATGAGGACCCAGATTGTTGGGGGCAAGAGGCTGACTTTGTAAACCGCTTAGAGAGGGCTGGAAAGNTGGAAAGCCCTATGAAGTGATTGCTGACTTTCCTCCCTCCCTCCCTCCCTCCCTCCCTCCCTCACAGTGGTTAGAATGGAGTATTGCAGGCTAACTCTGCTGACTGCCAGCAGTTTGATTCTCAAGGTTGACTCAGCCTTCCGTCCTTCCTTCCAAGGTCGGTGAAAACAGGAATTGTTGGGGGCAATATACTGACTCTGTAAACCGCTTAAAGAGGCTGTGATGCACCCTGAAGCGGTATATAAATCTAAGGGCTATTGGACAGACTCCGGGAGACAGTGGACAGGGCAGTGGGCCTGACATGCTGCAATCTGTTGGGTTACAACACAACTGAGCCCAAAATTTCCATTGTGAGACATTTGCTAAGTGAATTTTGCTCCATTTTATGACTTGTCTTGCCATAGCTAAGTGAATTATTGCAGTTGTTAAGCTAGTAACACGGTTAAGTCAATCTGGCTTCCTCACTTGACTCTGCTTATCAGTTCACAATAGGTGATCCCATGACCTCAGCATTGTGATTGTCATAAATATGAGTCAGTTTCCAAGCATTTGCATTGTGATCATGTGACCATGGGGGATGTTGCAACAGTTTTTAAGTGTGAAAAGGGGTCATAATTCACTTCGAATGGTCACTGAATGAACTGTTTTAAATTGAGGGCAGGGCAGTATTGCTCCATCCAGAGGTGGGAGTGTGGGAGCATCTTTTCTAACAGATTTTATTAAAGGGCATTATGGGGTGGTGGTGTTTTTTTTTTGAACTGCAACTCCCATAATCCAACGTTAAGAGAGCATTTCTCAATCTTGGCCACTTTAAAGATGGGTGGACTTCAACTCCCAGAGTTTTCCAGCCAGCACTTCTTGAGTTTTGATCTTGATCTTCTTGTGGCTTGCCAGGATCTTCAGCATGAAAAGCCTTTTCTTATCTGAAACCCGGAGATCTTTTTAGCAGAGTGAATGCCATAGAATGATTGATCGGTAGAAAATGGGGTGGGGAATTTTTCTGCAGACTTTTTTAGGGATTTTCCCAGGGATTCTGTTTTCTGCAGAGACCCTGGGAAAACATCAGCAAACCACTATCAGTCAAAATTCATATTAGTGGTCCACAAAATTATGAGTTTGGTGGTCCAAGGTCCAAAAGATTGGCAACCCCTGGTCTGGAGCACTTAACATAATATGCAATGACAAAAATGTATGTTAAGAAAGTCCACCACATTCAATGTTTTTTAAAATTTATTTTTTAAATAAATGTGATTCCTCTGCTTGCTTTTTGCTTGGGAGATCCATATGTAGGGTATGCAGCCCTCTTCAGAGGAACCATATTTTGACTTTTAGCTCTCCTGCTGAACCTGCAGCTGATCAAACCTTTGCAATCAAAGTCACAAGCCTGCACCCCCACCCTTGCCCCCCCCCCAACTCTGGGAAGATCCTCCTTCTATCTTGGAAGAGCCACCCCCCCCCACCCTTAACAACCATCTTGGAAAATCCTCACCTTTCGCAGATTCACAGGAAGCCAGCAGCGGTTTTTCAAATAATTTTTTAGGAATGTTAAAAAACAAGGAAAAATCTGGAAGAGGAAAAAAACAAAAAAAAAAAGTGGCAACTCATGGAAAGGAAAAGGGGGTTTACAGTTTATATGGCCTAGCAGAGAACAAACATTGACATACGAATAAAACCGGACGCTTAAATAAAAACACCGCTTTTTTAGTTTCCTTCCATTTTAAAAAAAAGAAGGTTGGCATTAGCAAGTAGGCCCCAGCATGTATGCCAAAGGAGAAAAAGCAGGATTTTACACAGTGAAGACCGTCTCGTGATATCGATACGTCCACCCACCCTGGCACGCCCCACTCCCCCCCCCCGCCAAGACTAGAATAAAAATAAACCCCTTCCAATCAGACACCCCTCCCGACCTGGAGGGCCCCCCCACCTTGCTCCGCAGGGCACCCATTATGAGAGGCCCGCCTCGCACCCCGTCCTCATATTCTCCACGGCGAGTAGCGGTCTTTGTTCGGGCGCTCGGGTCGATGATAGATTGTGGCTGCTTTATTATTTCTCCTTTAGAAAAAAAAAAACCAGACAAACACACTCACTGCTAGTCTGGATGCAAGTAACAAAAAAAAATCTACATTGCTTTTTTATTTTTTTCCGACAGTATTAATTTAAGCTGTTAGTCTCCCTCTCTCTCTTCTATTGCCCACTCCCAAAGGAAACTACTCCCAATATGTTTTCTCGTTTGCATTGAATTAAGGTTCGGCGGACGGGGCGTTGGGGGGATTTCTGCCAGTGAGGTGTTTAGGTGCCCATAGGAAAGGAGGGAATGGGAAGGCAGCAAGGATCTGCAGCAGAGGAAGGGCTCCTTATCCCGAAAAACTGTTTTTCCTAGATGGTGCACGTCAGAGGGCAAAAACCCAACAGGCTAAAAACTTGAAATTAAAATACTAACTCTCAATATTGGCAGACAGGAAGGTGACTTGCCAGTGCTGGGAATAAAATTCATAAAGGCCAGATGTTTCGCGTGTCATTGTCGTTTTCTCCATGCAGGGTCCTTTCTCCCATCCCCTGCTTCCTCTCAATTCTGGACCACTGGGGAGGACCTCCTCAAAAAGTTTGACCCCAATCCCTCTTGCCAATACCCTCCATTCTGCCACTGGTGAAAGCTATCCTTGTCTGTGGGCCGTTGGCATCACAGCAGTTGGTGAAGCCAAATCTTCTTCTGGGACAAGTTTTTCACTGTCCACTGAAAAAGCGAAGCAAGGCGGTGCTGATGTTTGCCTGCATCCACCTTATTTCGGCAGCTCCCTTGCCGACCCCTAGAGCGGTCGAGAGGCCACTAATAAACTCCATAGCTGCCTCTCCCACCCCCAGCCCCATGTGGGGGGAGAATGACCGCCTATGGCCCTAACCAAGAATAACCAGGGAAGTGCACTGCTTTGGATTAGTCACCACCCGGGAGGGAGAAACTGCTTCAGTGTCTTAGAGGAAAAGACCCTCCTAAATTGAATCAAGCATATTCAAATACGTTGGGCCACAAATGGGAAGTTATTGTGTGAGTGCCTATGCAGACCTGTGGCGCACGGAATTTCCCTATCTCAATTCTGTCGAGCGCGACACAAGAAGAGGGAGCCTCGAAATTTTTGAGAAGGTCAATTTCACCTGGTGCGCGTTTTTCCTGTCTGGTTTACCCAGGGACAGGGCTGGTGACACCCTTTGGTTGGGTTTGCCTAGATTGCCGAATCCTCGCTGGCATGACCATGGCACCTAGAAAGCCTTGGGGGAAGAAGGAGCCTCACCTAATGCAGTAACCAGAGTGGCCACACCTGGATCCATTGGACCAAAGCCAGGGCGAGACAGGAGTGAGAGTTGGGGATAAGGTTGAATGTCTGCTTGTGGATAAAATCTGTTTGTCTATTTAATTGTGTTTTTTGTAATCCGCTTCGCAATCGGTTTGAGACTTCCTTTGGCGTACCAAGAAACTTACTCCTATTTGGGTTCCAAGTGAACTCTTGTAGGCCTGGTAGTAATCTGTGGCCAAAAGACCCTTCCCACCCAAAGACAGAGGACATCCCACCTACGCCAATTATTGGCCAAAAATGCAAAAGAGTATGCAACTCAGTGAATGACCACGCAAAGGGCAGAGGCCCTTCATCTATTTCCCCCCAGACTGTCTCTGCCTCAAAATTGGGAGGGATTCGGGTGAAGGTAAGGAAGAAAGCTGTATTTGGATGGTAGCGGAAAAAGATATGAGGCATGGGATTAGGGACAGTGGTGGTATTCTACTGGTTCGGCCGACCCGAGTTAGTTCCAGAATGAACAGCGGAGGAACCGAAACTTGGTTCTTCCACTGTCGCTCTGGGCTGATTGGGCTCAAAAACCACACACCCGCCAACACGCCCTGGCTCACCCTATTACTCCTCCTCCGTTGATTCCCTTGGCTGGAATCTGCTTGTAAGCGGCAGCTGCTGCAAATCGCTTGCCGGTCGGCTCACAGAATAGCGTGCATGCAGAGCTGCTTGATTGAGTGTGCTGAGACCCATAAGGGATCGTGCACGGAAGCTTGAAGAGGAACGGTGAGACCGTACAGAGCAAGCACCTTTCCTATCTGCACCTGTTGCAAAGTACCAATTGGTTGGCAACATGTGTGCACGAATGTGCTGTTGGCATGCACACCAAAAGCATGCCACAACCGAACAAGAGGGTTTAATAAAATGCTTTTTGCATCCCACCAACTGCGTTAGGAAACCACGCTCCCCAGCCCACTGGAAACCTTGCGAAATTCTCTGAGAATATACTAGAGTTTAACAAGCCTCCAAAACTATGGTTATTGTTTTATATTCTGCATTATACCTCAGATTGCACTTGGCTAGGCAAAAAAGGTGAGTCATTTATGGGGATGCACAACAGAGGGTAAAAAAAAAATGTGTGCCTTTAGGGGGTACACCTTTGGAGTAGGGACAGGCTGAGCAGAGGGTATGCAGAGTCTTGCTTCATCCTTTCTTGAGACCCCCTTGGCTCCCACTCAGTGTTCGCCAAGAAGATGGACAAGATAGCCGGTCCGCACCAAAGAACCACCCCCAGGACCGACCTTTGCTCAGCCTCCTCCTTACGAATCTCCCCTCCCTTCAGTCAGAAAAGGTGGCCCAAATATTGAAGAGAGGGGTTGTCCACGCCCATCCAGATGGGTCCTCCAAGCTATATCAATGTAGAGTCGAAGGCCAGCCACCGGTGCAAAGTACCTGTGGGCCTTCCAGCCACATGGAAT
>BHFT01013171.1:0-15229 GCA_004320025.1 Laticauda laticaudata
TGGAAGACCACGCTGAGACTGAGCTGCACAGGTCAAGTAGGACCCGCAAAAGCCCCACCTACCTGCGTGACTACGTTTCGCATATTGAATGAAACCAAGAAGGGAGGGGTGTTGTGTATAGAAATTAGAATACTCCAAATACCTAAATCTGACTGGCCAAGCAGGCCGCAATAGGATTGGATAATAAAGTACCATTGCAATTGGCCCGCCTGATCGCGGGAAAGCTTAAAGAACTGTCATTGGCTGCAAGCCACGAGCAGCTGCTATAAAAAGGGCTGCTGCGGCTTCGGCAAATGTTCTGTTGTAAGTCACTGAGTTGTTATAATAAAGAGCTGTTTGTTGGAACACCGGTCTCGCGTACCTTTCTTCTCAGAATAGAACATGGGCAATCTCCTATCCTGTCCTTATCTGGAGTGGTTCTAAATAACTGGTCTGCTCACTAGTTCTTCAGTCTTTGCCATTGT
Organism: Laticauda laticaudata; assembly: GCA_004320025.1. NCBI lineage: Eukaryota > Metazoa > Chordata > Lepidosauria > Squamata > Elapidae > Laticauda > Laticauda laticaudata. The sequence continues at coordinate 465 of BHFT01013171.1, forward strand.
TACTGGCTCTGCTTTCATGGAGATGTCTTCAGTTCACCATCCCTCCCCCTGAAGTCAAGATAGTACATTTTTAAAACTCTAGATAATTCTGAGGACAATTGTAGTTTCTATATTAATAATTCTAGCTTTTGACATCATAACTGATATAGCTAGGAAAAACTATTACTTGACTGATAGAATTGAAACAAAAGAAATGAGAATTTCCATGATAAAACAAAGTGTTCATATTTTCTCTTCCAGTTTAGAAATGAATGTAAAATATGTGAGTGTCAATCAGTTATTATCACTGTGACCATTCTGTCAAAATTAAGTTTTCAGTTTGTGCTAATTTGAATTGGAGTTAAGTAACAAGGATCTAATAGGGTTAAAAGATTGCTGCCTGTTTTTCAAAGCTCAGTACAGTTCAGCTAATGATTTCAATTATCTCATGGTTGATTTTATTTTTGGAATCAATCCTGATAAGCTTCTGTGGGCAATATTTATTCATCTATTATTTAAAAAAAAGCATTCTTGCAGGTTACACTTCTGTTCACATATTACAGATATATCACTTTTACTATATATTACTTTTTTGTCACAAATTGAAGCAGATTTGGATATAGTATAGAACTCTTACATTAATAGAACACTTTTGTCTACCTTAGACCTGCCTAATATTTAATACTTACTTGGAAATTGAGGACTTAACAAATAATTACATGTCTAAAGTGTTCTTATCCATTGCCATATATAATAAGTTTAATGTGAATAAGGCTATAGATTAAAAAAAAGTCTGGAGACCCAGTTAAATTTAGTAGTTAAAAGCACCCAGCTAAAAGAGATCATGAGTGCTAATCTTACTTCAGGCATAAAACCAGCTCGGTGACTTTAGGCTAGTTACTCTCTCTTGGGAAGCCTTGGGAAGGAGGCAATGGGAAAGATTGGCTCAAAGGCATAAAAGAAAGTGTGAATGAAAAAGAAGGGGCTAATATAACGATTTGCAAAAACCTGGGCTGGATTTACAAGATGTATTTTTGGGAAAGTTCAGAATCCTAAACTGATAGGCCCTGGGCATGTTCATCCAGCATCTGGTTCATAGATTAGTTTCCTCAGTTGGGATACACAAAAATTAAAACCACACAAAAGATAACCTTCATTCATTTTTAGTCAGCTGTGTTGAAACCATAGTACAGGATAGAATAGGATAGGGATAGGATAGGGTAGGGTAGGGTAGGGTAGGATAGGGTAGGACAGGACAGGACAGGACAGAACAGAATAGAATTCTTCATTGGCCAGGTGTGATTGGGCACACAAGGAATTTGTCTTGGTGCAAATGTTCTCAGTGTACATAAAAAAAAGATACATTTGTCAAGAGTCAGGAATCATAAGGTACAACACTTAATAAAAGTCATAGAGTACAATAAGCAACCAAATCATACTAGAAAACAACCACACTTTCTGGAAATTCTGAGAGATTGTTAGCTTGGAAAAAGCTGACATAGTATATGTGCTAACTTACACTGATGAGATATAAGGTCTGTTATTCCAACCAAAGTTTGCCAGTTTGGGCTGGGATATTACCGAGCTACTTCTGCTTGAAAAGTAAAGAGATTTGGCAAAGATTTGTGAAGGAAAATGTGCTGTAAAAAATATATGGGATAGTATTTTGAAGATATTGAAAAGACTTTGAAATTATTTATCAGAAAATGAATAAACAGTTTTCCTTGGCATTATTTAATTCACTTCTGCTCGGAAAGTAAAGTAAAGAAGTTCATCAACAACTTAAGAAGGAAAACGTTGTTTCAGCATCTTTGCAGGTATTTACCAGAAAATGAATGTCATTGTGAACAGGTCCTACTTAATGTAATCTTAGCTTCCTGAAGGCCAACATTGTTAGGTTCATACTACCTGTACAAATGTCTTCCACCATTTTATCTATCTCAACATTGCAATATTAAGTAACTCTTCCACTGCTATATAATAGGATGCAGTTAAGGTTATCAGATATCTGAAAAGGCAAAGGAAGATACAGACAATTGGAGGGGGATGATATCAGGGTTGGGATTCTACCAGTTTGCACCTATTCGCTAGAACCAGATGTTAACATTCTAAGCAGTTCGGAGAACCGGTTGTTAGAAGAAATTACTGGCCTANCTTTGCTTGTGTGAAATGACCATTCAAAATTACAATGGCACTGAAAAAAGTGACTTATGACTGTTATGACTGTTGCAGCATCCCCACAATCATGAGAGGCCAGGCGAGGAGATGCATGCCTCGATGTGAGTGATATTGAGTTGGCCACACCCAGCCAATAACATGACCACCAAGTCATGTCCACCCAGTCACATGACCATCAAGCCATGCCCACCACCTAAGCCACAGCCACAGAATCAGTTGTTAAAAATTTGAATCCCATCCCTGGATGATATATTGTTTAACTTTCTTATTATCCACAACAAATATTGCAGTGAAAAAGTGAAAAATAGCTTAGGAAAACATGTAGATGAAATTAGGTTTTCCAAATGGATGTGATAGAGTTTTAGGAGGCAAAAGCCTTCTGTGTGTAATTGATTAAGATCTTTTCAATTTAAGGCAGCAGCAAAAATCCTGGGAGGGTACTTGTAAGCCCCTCAGAGTTACATTGAAGTAAGAGGGGCGTCCTATAAATTTTTATAAATAAATAAATTGAGATCACAGACCTGAGCTTTTAACTTGTCATTGGCACTTACTAGGGAAGTGCTATACTGCCCTCCCAAAAAAACTGTTCAGGAAGGGACATTCAAAAAGCCTGACAATTTTAAATTTTAAAGCTTTTTGATTTTAAAGCTATTCCTGGCAGAAGTAGGAGCTGAAGACAAAAAAGATGACATTTTACTGAGAGTCTGATAACCCTAGATGGAATAGATTGGGGGGGAGGAGAATGTGGTTGTGATGTATGAGAAGAGGAAGAGTAAACTGAGCAATGAGAATAAGGGGAAGTTCATTGGGGATGTAGGCTCTGATTAAGACTTTAAAACTTTGATCTTTTTATGAGTCCCAGAGTAAATGACTTATTTGATATTTCCTGTTTCTTATAAGTACTTCAAACTCAAATAGCTATTTTAGTTTATAGAAACCATCTGTACCATACACTTGCATATTATAGTCTAATAACATCCTAAGCATAACTCAGCCTCAGAAAAAAAAAAAACAGGTATTTACATTTATTATGACCATTGCAAATTGTTGCATGATTGCAATTCAAGTGTTTGGCAACAAGCTCACATTTATAACCAGTTTGCAGTCATATGATCATGATTTGCATTTATTTATTTATTTTTGATAGTTTGCCCATTGGAAAGTTGATTTGCTTAATGATTCACTGTAATGACTTGCTTTGTGACCATTGTAAAAATAGTTATAAAATCAAGTCTGGTCATGTGGTAACTCACTTAAACACCTCTTTAACTTACTACCAAAATTCTGATTTCAATTCTGTGAGTACTGTCTTGTATAGAGTTAAAAGAGTAGGGAGTCTTTCACTCTTAGCATTTGATGTTCCTTTTCATATCAATCTTCTTGCAATGACATTTAAGATGATATCAATCTGTACTGAATAGCTATTTGAAAGATTCCTGATTCAGAATCTGTACAGCAATCATAAGAGCTCATTGAAGTGGTCATTTTCAAGAGATATGTTAATGGAAAATGATCCTGATCTATATTTATATTTTCTCATTTTAGAGTGAAGCATGATCAGTTACAAATGGGAAAACTCAAGCTGTGAGTAAAGGACTACTTTTTTTGAGTAAATGTACAGAGATATAATATTGATGTCTTTCTGATAGTGATTGAGGGTGATGCACCTTAAAACTTCAGCTAAGAGATCTTTGTACTACACTTTGGCTACCATTACATTATTTTTTGCAGAAAAAACAAAACTTAGCTTTTGGTATGCAGTTTTTAAATTATGTAAATAGTTGACTTATCTACAGGCAGATCTCAGCAATGCAGGTTTAGCTTCTGGGTAATCATGTTTTTGCAAACCTGTAGATAACCTGTCAAAAATAAATGACTGATGGATACAGTGAAAGACTGGTCTAAGATTAGAATCTTGAGGATTTCCATACACAAATGAATGATAAAGACCCTCTGTACTCCATATTATCTGTACTTTTCTATCATCGTAGTCACATTTTAATTCTATATATCCATTAACATAAGTGCAGGAAAACTGCAGTGATTATATGGAAGGAAGTATGCAAGTGTGCATTCTGATAATTGAATTGACAATATGGCTGAGGAGGGATTCATTCCTTCAAGGGTAACATGACAAAAGTCATTAATACATATTACAACCTACTTCAGAATAAAAAGTTATAAGAAAGAAATAATGTTTGTTTACTTGTTTATTCACTTGTAGATTGCCATTCAGGATTTCCTTTTTCTTTTAAGTGTGTGTGTGCATGTGTGTGTGTACACACAAACAACACATGATTGATTGTTTATATGGCATCAAGTTGGTGTCAACTCTTAGCAACCACAGGAGATGTGCTGTAGATATAATCTATTGTTGAGCTGTGTTCTGTCTGATGAACAAATTAGCATATATTTTCTTGAATAGGCACTCGGTGTACAGCAGCAGCCAAAAAAGCTAGTGTAAATTGTATTAACAGAGGGATACAGTCAAGATCAAGAGAGGTACTAATACCATTCTATAAAGCCTTAGTAAGACCACATCTAGAGCACTGCATCCAGTTTTGTTCACCACATTATAAAAAAGATGTTGAGACTTTAGAAAAAGTACAGAGAAGAGCAACCAGGATAATTAGGGGACTGGAGGCTAAAACATATGAAGAACGGTTACAGGAACTGGGCTTGGCTAGTCTAGTAAAGAGAAGGACCAGAGAAGACATGATAGCAGTCTTCCAATATTTGAGGGGCTGCCACAGAGAGGAAGAGGTCAAGCTATTTTCTAAAGCTCCTGTAGGCCAGACAAGGAATAATGGATGGAAACTGAACAAGGAGAGATTTAACCTGGAAATAAGGAGAAATCAACCAATGGAACAACTTGCCCTTGGAAATTGTGGGAGCACCATCACTTGAGACTTTCAAGAAAATATTGGACTGCCATTTATCAGAAATGGTATAGGGTCTCCCATTTGGGTGGGAAGTTGCACTAGATGATCTACAAGGTCCCTTCCAATTCTTATTATCTGTTAAATCTGTGTCAAATTTGAAATAACCTGAATTAAATTTTTGAAATAATCTGGTACAAAAATGAATTACAAAATGAGTGTATAGAAGAAGAAAAATGTTGCACAAGAAGAGAATAGATTTGGAGTCTGGTCTCCATAAAAGATGTCAATGGAACAGTGTTGGATGTCATTTAGCAATATTGACTATATTTAAATAAAAAAATAAGCAACACTCTTCCTTGGTAATTGTAATTGTGACCAGATAACTTAAGTGCCACCTCAGTGTTAAATATTGATGAGTTATTAGAGGTTTTCAGAAATTCAGAGTTATCTCTAGCTCTCTTAAATTCAACATAATGTCGAAAATATATTTCAGTATTCACTTTCTCAACTTGTCCACTCAGTTCGGTCAGCAGTTTCCGTGTGTACATAAAGCCAAACATATTTACCTTTATCTTTTGGTAGCATTTAAACATGCTATTCTTGTTCTGCAAGTTAACATTTGAAGCTGTACCAGCAAGTCTTTTGACAGCAGCACTTATTTTTGACAGCTTAATTTAACTGTGGATTCTTGACCTTTGAGATGTGGGAATCCAGTAGTGAATTTATACATGAAGGGTGAAGATATACATTAATATATAGGAAGCTATGAAAGCTGAGGAACATTGCTTTGAAATAATACAAAAGGGTTTCTACATTAAATGATGGAAGAGTCTGTATAGTGAAAAGGAGATGTTCCTTCTCACAAAATATTGGTAAATACTGTACTGTGATCAAATACAACAAAATATGGCAATGGTCATCATTATGTTTTAAAATGGTGCTCAACAAATTCACGTGTTTACCATATTCAACTGAAGTTGAAACTTATAACTTTAACCCATCTGATCTAATCTTTCTCTCTAGGGAAGAGGTTTTTAACTGGCCCTTTAGGTATTTGAGGAGTGCTTTCATGTCTCTGCTCAATCTTTCCTTCTCCAGGCTAAATATGTACCATAATTCACCGGGGATTTGTATATGCAAACAGCTCCCAGAAGTAAAATCTCAGGGACCAACAGCAATAATGGGGATCAAAGGTGCTTTCTCAGAGATTGAAGCAGTTCCAGAACATTGTATCAGTAGTTCAGCTACCAAATATTGGCTTTAAAAATATAGATGACCACTAAATAACAGTAAGGTATTATTATTATTATTTTGTGAATCTCTTTGCTACTATGTAATGATTAACCAAACATTGATTGTCACATTGAGGCTGATTGTTACATCTGATTGTCCCTCCATACCTGTCCATCATGCTGCCCTAAACAAATGTCAAATTTCTGTGGGCATTTGCCAGCCCTGCAGAAGATTACAGCCAGGTTTTTAAAGGCCTAACCAGTCATCTCTTTGTTTGTAAGGCCTCCAAGATGATTGCTGCTGCAACATTTACAATATTCATGCCACAGGCTGGAAATTGTAGTTTAACAATATCTCAAAGACTGTAGATTCTTCCCCACTATCTCATTTATTTACTGATTAACAGCTAACTAAAGCCGAACTATAGAATTCAAGACACCCAGATGTCTGTGCCTAAAATTCCCCTTACTTATAGTTAACACAATGTGTGCTCACAGATTTTCAGAGTTAATTATTCCAGAAACATTTAGAAGTTCTAAACTAAGATGATAGCATGAATCATGTCCTTTACATTTCTTTTTCTTAATTCAAGGTACTTTTCTTGCTTTTATTCTTCTTTCAGAATGACTAAGACATATTGGATGTCCAAACAATTACTTTTATAGAAACCTCTTTTTACTGTATCTATTTATTTTTATTTATTTATCAAGCAATTATAAGATAACAGGTATGAGTGTAAACATAGTTATGAATACATGAAATGGATAAGAATAAGAAAAAAGAAAGAAAGAAACAATAGGACAGGGACAGTAGGCACGTTGGTGCGTTGGTGTGTTTATGCACGCCCCCTACAGATCTCTTAGAAAAGGGGTGAGGTCAATAGTAAACAGTCAAAGGTCAAAGTTTTTGGGGTTTGGGGAAAAAACCACAGAGTCAGGTAGAGTATTCCAGACATTGACCACTCTGTTACTAAGGTCGTATTTCCTGCAATCAAGTTTGGTGTGGTTTACCTTGAGTTTGTATCTATGGTGTGCTCTTGTATTGTTATGGTTGAAGCTGAAGTATTCATTGACAGGTAGGACATTACAATGTATAATTTTATGTACTATACTTAGATCAGACCGAAGACGGTGTAATTCTAGGTTTTCTAGGTCTACAATTTCAAGTCTGGTGGCATAAGGTATTCTGCAATGAGTAGAGGAGTGGAGAACTCTTCTTGTGGAATATTTCTGGACTTTCTCCACTGTATTAATATCAGATACATAATGCGGGTTCCAGACTGATGAGCTGTATTCAAGTATTGGTCTAGCAAAAGTTTTGTATGCTCTAGTTAAATAGTATGATATTACCTGAGAAAAAGCTATGCAGGATTAGGTTATGTATGATTCAGACTCTCTCCCCCATGATCATCTGAGTGGTGTTTCTGTTAACAGTGTTTATCTTCAGCAACTGTCTGATTTTAGAACAAGTTTCTGAACAAGTAATTCTGTTTTGTTAAATAACTTAGTAATTGAGATGTTTTTTACATAGGGTTATATCCTGTACATGTGACGTGTGGCTGAATTAAAATTAAAGGTTTTGTGGTGTGCATGTTTCTGGAACTAAACAAAAGTAAGCCATTGATTGTTTTTCATGGATTTTAATAGCATTCTTTTGCAAGCTTATAATATCAATAGGGCAGATAATTGTTGCCCCATTGAAGAAGCTTCCTTTGGCTTTTATAAAGAGCAAACAACATTTGATCCAATAATATTAGCGGTAGATGAAAAGTTAATAAAGAAAATATACAACTTATTATTAAGCTTAAAAATGGAAGATGAACAGGTAAAAGAGACAGTGATAGTATGGGCAACAAATTTTGGATACGCTAGAGAATTAGACAAATGGCAAAAACTTTGGGAAAGAAATTGTAAGTTAACAATGGCAACCTCTTATAAGGAAAACCTGTATAAATTGTTCCATAGGTGGCACTTACCACTGGCGAGATTAGCAAAGATGTTTAAAAACATGTCTGCCAAGTGTTGGAAATGTAATCATGTATCAGGCATGTATTACCACATGTGGTGGACATGTGGAAAAGCAAAAAAAGTGGACAAAAATACATACATGGTTAGAAAAAATGCTAAAGCAGCATACAGGTTATAAGACAGAAATATTTTGTCAGGTATAATACCAGAAAAGTATGATAAAGGGAATATATATTTAATATTACATGTTTTGACAGCAGTAAGAATTGTATTTGCACAGCACTGGAAAAATAAAGAAACATCTACAGAAGAAGATGTAATTTAAAAAGTACTAGACTGCAGAAATGGACAGATTGACATTAAAGATAAAAGAAAAAGAAGATTATTTTTCAAACATGGGACTTGTTTTACGAGTGGTTAGATAATATAGCTTGGAAATTAGGAACTGGAAAGGTACTATTATTGAAGCAAATTGATCCAGACAATACGCCATTCACAAAGCACTTACATATGTAAAGAGAAAATGTATAAACTGTTAAAAAAGAAGCTTCCTTTGAGTAAAATAGCTCTGAAAAACTGATACTTAGGAAAGGCATATGTAGATAGAAATGGAAAACTTAGATCTCACAAGTTACATCCAATTTTCACTGTACACAATTTATAGTTCCGTCATCTCAAAAAGAAGTGCTAAAACTGATTGACAAAATGCTCACATTGTGGCGATACAATTTTTCATGTTTTTTTTAAATGCTATCTATAAAAACCTGGAAAAGGCCAAATGTTTCTGACATTCTGGGGGGTTTTTTTGTTTGTTTTTTTGATATTCTGTCAATGTCAAAATATCAAGGGGAAAAAAATCCCACATCCACATAGAAGTTTGGGAGACTTTTAAAGGTTGCTCATCTCCATTTTAGAGCATGTGTTTTTGTGCTTTACAGATTTCTATATCACAAGAACGATTAGTAGATAAAGTACAGGAATAATCTTCAACTTACAACAATTCATTTACTGACTGTTCACAGTTACAACAGCTCTGAAAAAAGTGACTTATGATTGTTTTTCACACTTATAACCATTGCATCATCCCCATCAAAATTCAGATGCTTGGCAACCGGTTCACATTAATGACGGTTGCAATGCCTAGGGTCAAGTGATCATTTTCTGACACCTTCTGACAAGCAAAATCAATGGGAAATCGAGATTCACTTAACAACCATGTTACTAACTTAACAAATTCAATGATTCACTTAACAACTGTGGTAAGAAAAGTTGTAAAATGGCACAAATTCACTTAAATGTTTCACTTAGCAATATAAATTTTAGGCTCAATTGTGGTCATAACTCAAGGACAACCTGTAATCTGATTTTTGTGTTGTCCAACACAAGCTATAATATGAATGAGTCTTCTGAAGGTTCAAGGAGTCACATCACATTCTCTTTGTGAAGGGATCAGGAAAATCATGAAGTTGAAAATATTTTCCTATTTCATCCTAATGGGAAAGCTTTATTTACAAGTTTCCTATAAGACAAAATATTAAACAGTTTCAAATCATGATTGTATAACCTAATTTGAATGGGAAATTATAGTTAAGAAGGTTTTAAATGAAATTTTCCATCTTGTAAGAGGAAAGAAAAGTATCATATGCAAATGGATTATTCATATGAAGCTAAGGTATAATAGTTTAAATACAATCTGTTTACTTGAAGGTCAATATTTCTGTTATTTAGAAATAGAAAATGTTTATCCATCCCAGAAATTTATTATGTTTCTTATGCCTTATGCAACAAATAAGAATACATTTGGGCTTCTGTTTCCAGTAGCCTAACAGTTGTAAACAAATGTATATGCTCTCTGTGTTTATGTAATTAAAATTCTTAAGAAACTTGCTGACTTCCAATTATATATCAGTATGGGTAAGTTTTATATGTAAAAATTGTATTCATCTCAAGCATAACTAATTTAACTTGGAAAAGTGGGGCTTTCAAAATATACCTTTGCAGTGGGAAACATTTGTATTGTTTGAGATGACAAAAGTTGCATTTCTGGTACTTCAGCTTTTTTTGGGAATGCTCAAATTTAAAGAGAGTTTTAAGTGTGTCTCTGCTGAGCCATATGATTTCCTTCCTGGGTCAGCATGGCAGGTTCAAGCCCACCACTGTATTTATGAGTTCATAATACTCTACATAGGCACCTACAGTAGATGCATCTCATGGACTATTAGCCACATGTCCATGGTGGTGCAATGGTTAGAATACAGTATTCCAGGCTAATTTTGCTGGCTGCTAGCAGTTCAGTACTCACCAGCTCAGGATTGACTCAGCCTTCCATCAGTGGTGGGATTCAAAAATATTACTACTGGTTATGTGGCCGTGGCTTGGTAGGCATGGCAGGGGAAGGATACTGTAAAATCTCTAGTCAGAGATAGTATTTGCCGGTTCTACAAACTAACTCAAAATTTCTGCTACCGGATCTCCAGAACTGGTCAGAACCTATTGAATACCACCTCTGCCTTCCATCCTTCCAAGGTTGATAAAATGAGGACCCAGAGTGTTGAGGACAATATGCTGACTCTGCAAGCCACTTAGAGATGGCTATAACACACTGTGAAGAAGTATGTAAGTCTAAGTGCTATTGCTATAGCTATTTGAAATCCTAAAAAACTGTTTATTGATACATATTTTGGAGGTCTTATCAATTTCTGTTGCAGGAGTGCATGAAACTACAGACAAATGTTCAGAAACTATTGCAGCAAGATTTGTGAATACTAGTGCACAACACTGCTATTTCTGGTTCCCGTGGCCAATTAAATCTTTTCACTGTTTGCAAAGTTTTAATTTCCTAGAAGCATTTTAATTATAATATAGTTATGAGGCCCTTTTTGAGCAAGAAAAGATATGAATGACTGCTGTAAACTGGCCTGGATTTGTAGTCTAGTGAAAGAACAACAACAACAACAACAACAACAACAACAACAACAACAACAACAACAACAATAATAATAATAATAATAATAATAATAATAATAATAATAATAATAATAATAATAATAATAAAGATATTTGCGGTGGTGATATTTGGCCTTTCTAATTGAGCAAAAAAAAAAGTTGAGATAAGAACCGGTTTAACTGCAAAACATTATTGCTTAAAGTATCTCCTTAGCAGCCAATGTTTTCCTTGTGTCTGTCTATCATGTTTGTCAGTTCAAACACACATTCATAGCTTAAGCCTTCTTTGAATCATTGAAAAGAAGAGATTTAAAAAAAAATACTTTTGTTTGTGAGTAAAGACAGAATGTTAATGTACCAATGCCTCACTTACTTGGTTACATTGAGAGCTGTATAACTTGATGACATAGAACATAGAATGTTTTGTTCAGAAGACTCCCCTTAAGGTTCCTAGTATTATCAGTTCTCAGGGTACATATTCAGCTGTTTATTTCCACCCGCACCCAACTGAATGATGCTACCAAAGTTTTGTTCCTACACTTAGGAGCCATTTGGGTTTGGATAGTCAAAAACAAACATAAGCTCAGCCCTTGCAAGACCAAGTGGTTATAAGTATGTGAACTTTTCAGATTAAGGAACTTTCATTTCTAGTTCTATGCAGGATGGCAATTCCCCAGGTAGAACTGGTGTACAAGATCTGGCCTGTTAACTTGTGTTTCAAGAGTGAGTGGGAACTGTGATGAGGAAGGCATTTTCACAGATTCATGAGTTACACCTAGTCCTTAAAAGGCAGGCAGATGCTATTGTCATCTTATATGTGGACCAATGCAGTATGTACTATTTGTTTAACAACCATGTGACTCAATAATATACATAATAATATGTAAAAATGAGTGTTAAATTGAATCCAGTCATGGGTTGACTTGACTTTTAACTCCAGTGACTAAATGACCAAAATTCTGGATTCAATTGTGGTTGTAATTTAAGTACTACCTGTATGTAAATATGAATATAACCTGCTTCTTGGGCTGAAATTTCTTTTTTCCTTTATTGTCTCAGGAGCAGTTCTGAAAGAAGGAAAGAGAAATCAAGGGATGCAGCAAGATGTAGAAGAAGCAAAGAAACTGAAGTATTCTATGAGTTGGCCCATGAGCTACCATTGCCTCACAACATTAGCTCACATCTGGACAAAGCATCTATTATGAGGCTTGCAATCAGTTTCTTACGGACACACAAGCTGTTGTCTTCAGGTAAGAAAAAAAATGTTTCAATCCTGGTCAATTCCATTGTATTATCCGATGACTGGGTCATATTGGCTTGGAATTTGGGTGTTGTAACCCAATGCATCTAAAATCAACTAAACTGTAAATAAATAAAGCCAGTTGCTCACCAATGTAGTACCAGTGCTATTTTGGAATTACCCCTATTGCAAATTATCTGCTGAGTATATTAATACTGGTATTCAAAAATACTGTTTTCCCTCTGACAGTAAGACATATATTATAGAAAAATACAAACTATAGTCAAGTTCAGAACTTTATGTTGTGGTAATTCATGGGGCTCATACAACAAATTGTGGAGATCATGCTTTATATTGCAACACCCATCATCTCATAGTGTTGGAAATGTTCAATAGCACCTACAGGGGCCACAATTACCTTCTGTCTTTAAAGAAAAGAAAAGCAGGAGTCATATAAGATAAATTTGATGTATGTGTAGCATGTGAATTTTGCTTTGAATACCAATCTTCATTTAGCCATGAATTTGGCTAGATTTGGTTAGATTTTGACAAATATTCCTATTCAGATCAATTTAGATCTCATTTTAAATATATATTTGAATCTATGTTTTTCTTCCTTTCATCAAACAAGCTGAGGAATTTAGAATAAAGGTGTCTAATGATTTGTTCCTTGCTAGTTTTTGGTTAAACACCATCTTCTATATGCTAGTGATGCTCATGGGGATAATTTAAATAGCTAGGAATCCACCATAATGTGAATGGCTTATCAACAAAAAACAGTAGAGGGAAAGTATTAATTTGATACTTTCATTATTGTCTGATGTTCAAATTTGGAAATCTTAAGGCTAGGGTTTAACACTCATTTAAAACTACAGCTCTTCTTGTTTCCCTAAGGAACTTGTGAAATGTAAAACTGAATTACTGTCAGTTAATTGCTGTCTACATAGTCCCTTTGGAAGAAAGGGAGGGACATAAATGTGATAAATAAAATAACTATATTATCTAAGTTCAGGTAAGAAAATTAATTCATAATTTTATCACACAGATAAGGAATAAATATTTAAAACTAAATCTGGAAATTTTGAATTCAAAATTCAAAAAAAAGATTTTGGGCCTGCAGAACTTCTAATCCTAAATAAAACACAAGGGATTATATATCACAACAGTTCAGTGAAGGAATAAGGATACTTCAATTTGATGAATTATTCTGTATAATTCTATTTATGAGCAGCTATAGTAATTCAAATCACTATACAATAATACATTATACAAGAATACAACAGTACAATACAATAGGACAGCAATAGCCATTCTGTCTATCTTGTACTATTTTAACACCTATTGGTTGTTATAGCTCTGGTTTGGTCAAAAGATATGACTGCCTCTGTGAGAGGTTTTCTCATTCCTTCCCTTGTTCACTATCTGGAGTGTGAAATAGGGAAAAAACAGTTTTCAGTTCAACAAAGTTCTGTGAAGTGAAATATATACATATTTTCATAGGAGTACAGTAGTATGCCCATTTTTATTTTAACAATTCAGTTTTGAAATCTAATGCCCACATTCCATTTGAATGATGGTTTTAAATGTGTATTTGTCATATTTATATATTTATAATTTATTTATTTGCTTGTCTCAAACTATAACATTCAATATGGCCTCAGTGCTCTGTGCCATAACATCTGTGCCATAACCTCTATGCCTTTTATATAAAGGATTTAAGATGAAAAAAATATTTAAACAGGGAGACCAGTTAAAGGGAGAGATAGTAGGTTCTATTCACTGAATATATTTAGCAAAGCTAGTCGCAATCTGTTCAGGATAATTTATTTTGAATTCTTGCTCTGAATAGACATTGGACTTAATGGTGTGGATAACTCCTTCCAGCTCTATCATTATATGAAAATACCTGAAACAGCAAAGTACACCTTAATAAAGGCTAGGTCCCACTGGCTGACGGATGCAAAATGTATGTATAAAGGACACAGTGGACGAGCAAAATTTCGGGGGTGGTGCCATCCATTGTCATCCGCTCCAAAAAGTGGTGAATGGAAAAGAATGGACGTGGGTAGTATGTAGCGGGGATGTTAAGTGGATGTTCATAGGAAGCCTAGCGTATGACAGCAGATGGAAGCGGATGGTACCTCCAAAGGGGTTCCAGGGGAGAATTGCGAAGCGGACACATAGCAGAAGGGGCGGATGCATAACGGATGAAGCGGATGCATCACGGACGCCTATAAGAAACAAAGCGGATGCCGCACGGATGAATATCGGATGCAAAGCGTTCACTGCGCATGCGGGGAGTATGAATTGCGTCAGCTCCACGGATATAAAAGGATGCAG
>BHFT01013172.1:0-14058 GCA_004320025.1 Laticauda laticaudata
TATATTAGTTTCACCTTTTCAGTTGCATTACTGAAATAAATGAACTTTTGCACGATATTCTAATTTTTTGAGTTTCACCTGTACTACATGAGACGTGAGCCTCCATGCCATTTTTAGTTTTTTTCCTAGTTCAGGCTATCCCAATCGCTTTTCAATTTTTAAAAGTCAAAAAATGCCATAATCACAGTTGAGTGATTACCTAAATGGAACTTACCTAAACATCTGAAAGTGTAGAGGTATGGAGAAATCATCGAGGAAGGTATGTGACAGCTATTAGGAAAATATGAACTTGGTTCAGAAGCAGGAAGGAGTAAGGAAGAAACCCTAAGACCAGTGAGCCTGACACTCTCTCGTGTAAGAAAAGGGGAAAGAGAAAGCCACCAAGTTTCTGTTTATAGCCTCATATCAATAAAATGGAGCTATTATTTCTGGCTGTAGGTGTTTTTTTTACCTGGTCTATGTTGAAAGATTGGCCAAGGTTTGTGGTTCTGTAGCCCTTCAGCCATTGTCTGTTTGCCTTGGGCATCAGTGAGGAGAAAGGGATCAAACAAGGTTAAGATGGAAGCTGCAACTATGCAAATCATAAGTTAAAAAAGGGGGTTAGGACATGGATTGCACAATTATGGTTGCTGTTTTAACTTCCATTTCAGGTTTCTCTTTAGTTTTCCTACTCTGTCCTGTTCTTGAAAATATTCTGCACAGAAAGTTGGCACTTGTCTTTATGATTTTAAAATTACCAAGGACCATAGAAGAAGGGCAAGAATAATGTAAATGGCAACATCTAAATTACATAAAGTGAATATTCTTCCCAAACACTATAATCAAGTTTTAGCCAATAAAGAGGCTTAATTTAACATGGCAAGCAAAAATGCTTCTCACACAACAATAACCTGGAATAAAGCAAGTATGATGGTTAAGGATGAAGTGTCAGAGTTGTTTTTTCTGCATTAACTACTATTCTTCCACTAAAGTAAGCTATTTCTTTCTGTGCACAGCTATTTGGCTCCCTGAATCATGCCTCCTCCCCTCCCCCAACAGTTAGAATAAGATTCCACTAGGAGAAGTCTAGCAGCTATAAGAGGGTGTATACTGGATTTAATAAAGACCTATAGTTGTATCCTATGTGTAACTTTTCAATGGCCAATGAGCCCAGACCTTTTCCTTCAAACTGTAACTCAAATTAGATGCATCATAAGATGTGTTCAACTCTTTGCAACCCCATGGATGACAACACACCAAGCCTCCCTGTCCCTGCCTCCCAGAGCCTGCCCAAGCTCATATCCATTGTGTCAATGACACTATCCAATCAACTTATCTCTGCCATCCCCTTTTTGCCTTCAATCTTCCCTAACATCAGAGTCTTTTCTAATTAGTGCTCTCTTCTCATTTGGTGTCCAAACTAGTTGAGTTTCAGCTTCAGTATCTGTCCTTCCAAAGAACAGCCAGGGTTGATTCCCTTCAGGGTCGACTGATTTGATCTCCTTCCAGTCCAAGGGACTCTCAAGTGTCTTCTCCAGCACACAATTTGAAAGCAAGATGCATTAAGTATGTAGCTGGAAAAATGCTTTCCTAAAGTTGGCTCTAAAAACAGTAAGCAAGTAATGAATTAAGTAAGTCAGTGAGTAAGTCAGTCAGTCAGTCAATCTTGTAAAGCATACAGTGGGATGAATTTTCAGGGATGAATTCATCTCTCCCACAGATACAGGAACCCATTCTCCAGAACAGACCTATTACTGAAACCAAGAGTGGGATGAACCCTTGAATCACTGAATACATGCCACAGAAACTTTCCCCTTAAAAACTGAACAGAAGAAACCCACAAACAGCACAGGACAGATGCATCAGAAGGAAAGGGCTGGCTAGATAGCAAAGGCAGATCAGGCACATTGATAAACTATTTCACTTCACCTTACAGAGGGCACTGTATTGTCCAAGGTGACTATATTTCTTGCTTTGGGGAACTCTCTTTGCCAAAGTTTTGTCAAGTGTCTTGGTCTGCCAAGAAAACATTCCTGATTACAGAAAGAGCTAAGGAAAATATATATATTTACAACACCTATTTATCAATCAAATTACAAAGAAGAGTGAGAAAAGGTGTTGTACATTCATGGAAGCTTTCAACTATATAAATATCTTAAGTAAATCTGGTATGTTCCTCAAAAAAGGAATCCAAGAATTCTGAGAGAAGCTAAACATGGTTTACTGTAAACCATTACAACTTTTCAAAAGGTTTTGATAAATCAATCCATTTCTTGCTTGGAATGTTATTTATAGGTTTATTCTCTTTACTTCTATATTATAAGTCCATCAGTACAAAGAAGAATAGGAACTTTGCTCTAACAGAAAACCAAGTGCTATAGCATTCTATATTCTCCAATAGAGATTATGGAAACTGAGGGTCCTCCTGTGATAGGGGAGTGTCTGAGCAGAAGGAGGTTTCACCACAGTATTTGCTTGAATGGAGGAGCATGTATGGTTCCTTTGGTATAAATATTGCGACTTTTTACTTGTGGAGGTAACTATTAGATGCAACACAGAAAATTTTCCTTCCCCATTGTTATGAGTTGGCACAGACATACAGCCGTTTTTGTCTTTATGTCAGACAGTTTTCCCTATGTTTCAACAAAAATAGCCAGGATGCCTTGAATCATTTTCAGGCCAAACCACATTCTACTTTTTATTACACATATTACATTCTTAAATAAAAATGTGTCACATAACTTTTTTTGCATAGATATCTTACAATATACCAATTTAAAAAAGAATTATGAAACAGACCAGTAACAAAAATAAATCTTCTTTTTCATTAATAATCTTGTAACATTAACATACCACCATCATATAATACAAATAATATTTTTAAATCTTAAGACTTTTGTACAGCCAAAAAAATGGACAAAGTAATATATTCATATATTTATTTATATATATATATATATATATTTATATATATATAAAAAAGCTTAAAAAAAATAAAATGCCAACCAAAAAAGGGAGAATGGAGGGCTACCATTTTGGGTACTTCTACGATATACTAGAGCCGTGTTTTTCAACTTTGGCAACTTTAAGACATGTGGACTTTAACTCCCAAAATTCCCCAGACAGAAAGGGGGAATTCTGGGAGTTGAAGTCCACCCATCTTAAAGTTAACAAAGTTGAGATACCCAGTACTAGAAATACCTGAGACAACGAGGCTCCAAATGCACTTGGCAGAAACGTCTGGTGAAAGAAAAGCTGTAGCACAAAAAGAAAAGTCCTTCAAGAGTTGTTGGTGGTTACACAGGTATTGTTTTAAAAGAATGACTTGATTATACAGATTAAAAGGGGGTTGTTTCAAGGGAATAATTTCTCCCACCATAGTCCTGGAACCTCTTGGCAAGGGTTCCAGTTCTGGAGCTAATGAATGCTGCTCATATATATCACCAGTCTTTACGTCAAGACCAGAATCACTGTAGAACCAGCTGCTTGGAGAACCTAACTGTATGATGAATGTGTGCCTCCACAGACTGAGCACATTACATGTGAAGGAAGAATCATTGATCCATGAAACCCAGCACCTCCTTAAACTACAGCAGGAAAACTGACTGGAAACGGGGGCTTTGGATCTGATGCAACAGAAGCTAATCTTGATCATGAGGCAATCTTATCAACATTGTAGCCAATAAGAGGCAAAGCTTACCTACTTTATTATTCCTTTGGATTTCTTTCTGAACTTTGTGAGAATCCAAATTGTTTGTTTGGCAGAACTGAAAAATAGGAGAGACATGGGTTTAATGCAACGCTGCTTGCTAATTCCATCCTTTCCCTGATAAAATTTAGGAAGGAGTTGGGACTGAGAACTACTTCTGGATTGGGTTACTGCAGACAACAGGACAAACATGAGACGCCTAACCTCTTTATTTATTTGACTTGTATATACCTTCTCCCTTCGAAGGTTAAACATGTTCTCAAAGCTTGAATTTTGCTGAGATCCCAAGTTCAATGCATTCCATGCTGCCTCTCAGTTCAGTGCAAGTCTGCATGTTTTCTTCCTGTCAAAAATATATACTTCACAAGAATAACCTTGCTTTAGAAGCAGCAAATGACTTGTGAAGATAAGCAATAAAGCTCAGCTTTGGCTAACCTCAAATTGGGGTGAGACTCCAATTTTTCCTTCCCCATTCAAACTGAATGACTTCTGATTGTTGATTTGCAATTTTTCTCACATACCTCATGGCAGGGTAGAAAAAAGGGCAACTGCTTAACCAGCTGCTCAAGACATTTAAATATTTATATTGTTTACTTTATCAAGTTTATGCACAATAATCAGAAGAGCTTATGCATCTGCTAAGGGTCATGTGAGGAAAACAGACCCTGGCATGTCCATGATTCTGGATTTGGGGCAGTATTTCTCCTTACCAGGAATGAAATAATATATTAACCTGTCCATTCTATCCCCAGAAAAATTTACTTGTTATAACCATTTCATACAAGCATCTGTGCATCCAGGCTTCTAGCCTTGTCCTATTACCCTCCAAGTGTGTGTGGCATCCATGGAATTGGTAGCCATGTAAAAGGCATAATCCTAGCTCCAATGCAGAATTCCTCCAAGTGGAGATGACTCCTGAAGGAACCAGACATGAAAAGAGCCCTATTATATCCCCACCGGAAGCACTACTCTGAGAGAGAAAGTGCAGAGAAAGCAACACAAGGCAAGGAAGGAGGTGGGCTGAAAACAACTCTACTGCTAACTTGTATACTTTTTTTCCTAGTCTCTCTGCTCGGTCAATATTTGTGGTATTCTATCATGTTTTTAAAAATCCCTAATATTCTCTTTAAGTGGTGCTAATTTTGGGACAAAGTACTATTCTCAATATGGTACCATTATAGTACTCTCAATTTGCTGAAGAAATCTTACAGTGTTCATTTGCTGATGATACACGCTAGCATAATTGAAGTGTTGTTTAGTTTTTTTCTTAGAACAGAGCAACTTCACACAAATTTCACGATATCCATGAAATTAAAAAAATAATAAATAATACAATGTCTATCAGGTAGTGAAGGATTAATAACAAACGAGTGCTTAAAAGCAGTGTTACAATTTTGGTGATCAGGGATAAGCAGATACAATGTTCAAAAATGCGTAAAATACAAATAACAACGAATAACAATATACTGGATATACTGGACCAGATACATATTCTGGTCTGACCATACGGCCTTCAAGAGAACCATTTATTAGCCACAGGAACAGTAATACAATAAATGAAAATACTAAGTGACAGGAGTGTAAAAATATTACTTTCAGGAATGGCTTCTCAAATGGACCTATCAACCATGCTGATTTATTTATCCAGGTAATAATCTGTCACACAGGAATTAAAAAAAAGATGCCCAAGAAATTGTATGTTATATTGATAGGTGATTTTTGCACACTGCAGCCCTGATATAGATGATATAGATAGATGATATAGACAGAGCTAGATAGATGATAGATGACAGATAAATTTAATGTCACTTCCTGTCAGCTGTTGCTAACAGGAAGTGACAGATCTTGTCACTGATAGGAAGTGACAGATCTTGAAGGCTGACACTTCCCTCCTTGTGGCATAAAACTCAGGGTGCTTTTGTAAACGTTTTTCTTCCCCAGTTTTCATTCTGTTTTCCCATGGTATACAATAAAGCAAAATTGTTCCAAATAAGCCAACATTCTTACCACTGTCAGTAGTAAGGACCCCCACCAAATGAGACAGAAGTAGGGACTGTTGATTACTACATCAGGCAGAGTTGGATTTCACTTCATCTACATGGGCTTATATTTTAGATATTTTAGCACAAGGACAATAGAACCCAGGAGTGTACGCCTGCAATTTGGCCTTATGCCCAATCAACAAATTAAAATATAAACATAGTTCAATTAAAAAATATCAGTACACCAACTTTAACTTTCAAATCCAAGAATATTTTAGTGTGCTTTTGAAATTACAACAGGTTAATACATTCTTGATACTTTTCCCCTATTGTTCGAGAGCTTTTAAGAAAAATGAAGCATTTGCTGTATCCCCACTGAGAAAGAGATCCTTGTTGCTGAAAGGGGATGGGGGTGAACTCTTGCTATTTTTGTGAAGATAGCCTCTATCTTATTTTAGCAAGGAAAGGCAAAATCCTAAACACATATACATACATACACTCACACATACACACGGATGGCCCTCAATTATCATGGAGTCTACCAGAAATGTGTAGTACAAATTATCACATAGAGTATGCCATGCAATTAACCAATTCTAAATTTTCCAGAGCATATTGTAAACTGGCATACTGAAAACAGGATGCAGCACACTGCTGTTGCTGAAGCAACAAGAATACTGCTCAAAGACAGGGCTGCCTGAATAAAATGCCTCCTATTGTAGCTTGGTTTTGCCTGTATTTTCTATTCAAGTTTCCTTATATTAGATTAGGAAATTAGCGACTCTCTCTTGCCTTGCCATTTCCTCTCCTTGAGAGCATTAATAAAAACTGGGTGCTAGAACCCTGCCATCATTGCTATGTTATAAAATCCTTTTATAGGGTGGTAAAAGCCAAGATAAGGTCTGATAAATCATGTAATTAGATCCTTGAAATATTTACATACACACCCTCTATTTCTGTTGAATTTGTAATAGAAATACAGAACCCACTACAATCATTTTTGGTATGGCACAACCATCAGATTCAACTTTCTTTTGATAAGAAGAAAAGAAAACCTCAAGTACAAATTACCATTTGTGTTTGCATTTCCCAAGGCTCATTGTCCAGAATTGTGCCTCCTCCTTCCTTCCTGCCTCCCACGCCAGTATAATTGGGATTGCAGACAGATCCTATCCCTGCCAGTGGATGAGGTGGTTCACTGGAAAGTAAGAGGCTCCCACTGACAAATACTAACAGCCTTACAAACATTGCAAACTAGGGGCAGAGGCAGATTGCTAAACTGGGATTGATTTGCTGTATCAAGTTATAGGCTTCTGATTATTTGGTGCTGCTGGCCAGCTAATAGCCATATAATCTATAATGGAAACATAGCAACCTTATGCATCAACTTTGGATCAATTTCTCTTTCTGGTTCATCACCTTACAGGCTGAGAGTAGATCCCTTTCATATTTATTCAGGAAGAGCCGCTGTCTGATTTTAGTTGGCTTCGTCCCAAATCTACTTTGAAGAGGGAGCAAGTTTTTTGCTCCCCAGATTATTTCAAGTCCTATTAACAGAAAATTTTCTGAGATTTCTAATATCAATAAGAGATACATCGTTCCTTTTGGTTTCTCTGGCTTCCCATTCACATCTCTTCTGATTATTTAAGAAAGCAAACTTATTTTAAATTTGTCCCTCTTATAGTCTCAAATTCCATTCTAGATACAACAGAACTAAATATTTTAGGCTATGGGTACTACTTAAGGACTATGTCATGACAGATACACATATATATATATATATATGTGTGTGTGTGTATGTGTGTGTGAGCATACACACACAAATATATATACACATACACACATCTATATACATACACACACACAGATACATGCATGCACATTATGTGACTCTACCAGAAAACAAAAAATCTTGTCAGTAGAGATTTTTCAGCTAATACGTTGTCTAGATGTTCAGTCTTCTCTCTTCTCTGATATTCTAAAGCTGTCACATAATATTCCAATACCAAGTTACACAGTTCTCATATTCCCCGTGAACACCTTCCCAAAACAGAAAAGATGCAAACACAGTTAAAAAGAACCACAAGATTGTCAGCAAACAATGTTCCAAGATTTCTTCACCACAAATCTTTGGAATAAAACTTAGATCTTACCCTTATTCTTAAATCCTAATGTTAATTGCCTTTGTAAAGATTATTCAGGTTTTGGTCCGTATCTCATCCCATCATTAAGGGCTAGACTTTGTATTTGCAATATAAATGGTTGCTGATAGTCACAGTATATGCAGGAATTCTGAGCCCAAGGGGGGGGGGGGGNAAGGGGGGGGGGGGGACCGTTTGGAACTTCAGTAGCTGACTGAAATTACAGATGGAAAGAAAACCCCAAGGGCTAAGTATTATGAATCAGTGTCTGTACTTCCATTATATATTTGAAGATATAAAAAGTTATTTAAATGTTTCTACATCCTAAACATGAAGTAGGAAATTAGTGAACAGTCAACAAGTCAAAAAACAGTCCAAAGTAGGGCAGTGAGCTAGTTTAGTGAGTGGAAGAGTAGCAACCAAGAGAGTTACAGGCCATTTTGTTTCTCAGCACATCTTGCAGGGATGGTCCCAAACTAACTATACACAGCCATTCTGAATTACTATCTCTTTACCTGCATGAGAGATAGTTTGAAAAGGCAGTCTTTGGAATAGTGCCAGCTCCAACTAGCTAAAAATAAACATTATGCATATATAGAGGAAGGTGTGTGTGTGTGTGTGTGTGTGTGTGTGCGCGCGTGTGCATAAGTACAGATTTTTTTTTTAATTTGACCACATCCATCAAACTATCTACAAGATCCAAGCATGAGCCTGATGCCTTCATTGTTCATTAAATCGTACAACCATTGCTTGAAGTGGACCCATGCATCTACTTATTTTTGTTTAAATTAGTTGTTTGGAAAGAAGTCCATGCTTACCAAAAAGCCAATCCTTTCATTCAACTGCATTGTGTTGGACAAGTGGGAATTACATCACCTTAATAAAATGGGAAAGGAGAATCTAGGTAGGCATTTTCTTTTTTTAGAAAAAATCATGTAGGAGACTAATATTAAAAGCAAGAGGTTCGCACTTTTTCACTCATAACTTACATGATTGAAAGTGTTCTATAGATCTGCTAAACATATTTCTTTTGTGGGTGCCAGACACACATATATGTTACCACGTATTTCACCAGGTAAGAGGGCTAGCAACAACAAGCAACCAGAATTGCTAACCATTTTTTGTGAGTTGCCACAAGCATGCTCCCAATGGTGCAGAAGGAAAACCTGAAGTCATGCCTGAGTGAGAGAATCCAAGACAGATATCCAGGTGTGTAAATGAGTTCTCAGAAACTTGGAGAAAAGGTTCAAGGCTTCAAATAAGCTTTCTTTCAAGTTTTCATTAGGTAATTAAATAGGAAGTCTGAACTATGGCAATATGGTGATGCCTCCAAAGATATAATGTGATCTTGCTCAGAGATTTCACTTGTCAACCATTATGCAATCATATCAGCAGTTTTCACAGTTCCTTTGTGCACATGATGTGCAATAACCAAATACCAAAATTAAAGGAACAAAACAATATGTTTCTCTCTCTTTCTCTCTCTCTCTGTATATATGTATATATATATATATATCTCCTTGACAAAGTCCATAATAGCTGAAGCAAGAAAAGTGGTAGGTGTATCCTAGGATCGCTGCAGAGTGTACTGCCAATTAAGGCCATTGGTATTGACTTAAACAGATCTTGACAGCTCAGTTCTATGAAAAAAGAAAACAGAGCAGATCAAGAAGTTTTTGAGGAATCTTGATGAATCACTGTATGTAAGGGTGCCTTAAAACAAAATCGGCAGAAAGGAACCAAGACAGTAATGTTTTGGTTACCAAACTGGAATTTGGTTTTTCTAGGTCATTAGTTTTCCTTCCAAAATTATCTCAAAATAAAAGTTAGTGCTACAAATATGCAAGTCCAAAATTAGTTTCCCCCTCCCCAGTTAAGTTGCACCAAGAAGCTAGTTACATATATGCTGCTTCTATGCTGTTCACCTGCAAGGAATCCTCTTCCATCTGTTTTGATTTCCATTGGCAATAAACAGGAGCAAAGTTTTTCAAGTTCTCAACTGTGTCTTAAAGACTTCCCCTACATCCCTTTTCCTAATCACATGTCTTCTGCCTTTCAGGTAGGCAAGGCATTGGAAACAGAAGAATGTACTGCTGAAAGCATGACAGTATTTAGTGCATATTGTATGTTTGGAAGTTTACATGTGATCATATTCTCTTCTTCTGGAAGGTAGCAAGAGACAGGCAATTGGGTTCCACCCTTCTCCCCATGACGCTATGGTCTAACTGCATCCGGGTCACATTGTATGTTCCCTATCATTTAGATGTGCCTCTTCATATGGAGGGCAAGGTGATCAGATCTTGAAAAACACCTGCAAAATAAATACAAAAACAAAAATAAGTATCAAAGACAATTTTATCTTTTGGATTTCACTTCTCACTGCTTACTCCTGCATAATAAAACTGCAGAAATTGTAAAGCACCTGATAAACATAGTATGAGTAATAAATGAATACAAATATATCTGGCAATTTCAATTCTATTACATCCATTTCAGAATCTATCTTTTCAGCTCTCATGGTCATGGAAGAATCCTTAAGAAGAAAAATGGGCGAGACCATTTTATAATTTTGAAATGTGTATAGATCACTGTCTCCAGTGTAATTGCTCCTTGATAACTTTAGTCAGTGGCTTATAATTGAAAAAGATGGCTGGAAAGAAATGCCCATCTAATCATGGTCTAGCCAGAAGAAAGCACAATAATCATTGAGAGGAAAAAAGACACAAACTTGGTCCCATGTATGGAGAAGCCATTCTCAAACAATATGTAGTATTTTAAAGGTCCATTGTGTGATGATGATTTACAGACAGCTCCTACTTCAAAAAAATTGAGCCACTGAAATATTTTAAACAGTCTTCTATCAAGAGCAAAGCACTCCGAAATATATATATATGTCTTCATAGTTCAAGCTGATATCACTCTTAAGAGCTTCATGTCACCAAGGATGAAATTATTTGGGCTGCAGAAATCCATATGGTCACTAAATAGAAAAGAGAGAGATGGAAAACTATAACTCTTTGTTGTCATTTAGCAGTCATCTGGATTTTGGCAGCCCAGGCATGGTAGTTCTATACAAAAGAACTATGATAATTTATGCGCTCAGCACAAACTTCGGCCCAATAACTGTTTTTTTTCATTCCATGTCCTCCTGATGTTTTTTAAGTCTTAATCCATATCTGAGGCAACTTAAAGTCATCCTCAGTTGTTCCAGCTTTAAAATAATGTTTTTATTCTTCTCTCAATAGAAAATGTACAATCTGGCACACTTCACTGACCATTTGACAGCCGACATGGTTGGTAGCTGGGATCAACCCTGCCCCTTTTAACACAGCCCTCCATTCTGGTTTCTTGGCACTGTGGTTTAACTTTGGGACAGATGGGGCATCTGATTTCCATCTTGTTAATACCTGGCTTGCGCTTTCCAATAGTGCTCATCAGATTTTAGGTGGACTCTTTATACAAACTTGTTTCATGCTTCTTCTGAAAAGAGCAACAAACTTATTTTTAAACACACATTTCATACTCTTCTGAAAGAACACCAGTCCTTTATTGCACAGAAGATAGGAATGAGTACTAGGTATTATCAGATGTGTATTACTTCTGTCTCCATTGGGTGCATTACTTGTTTTTATTTATGCTCTCCAGATAATTTTGTGTAATCATATTTTTTACCATTTTTTATTATCTCTGATGACTTATGCAAGAGCTCTACAACTATTATACTAATCAGGCAAAGCTCCCAGGATCAGTTTTATGAAGCCATACTTTCCACCTCTTTTTGTCATGTCATGTTTGATTTAGTGGGAATGTGATTTTCTTTACTCAATTTTGGCTTTGGCAGCTCCTGGTGTCACAGTGATGGCTGTTATTATCTGCATGGCAAATATAATTGAAGAGATCTGCATGGCTGCTCTAAACACTTGTTCTCCTTGACTCTTTAGGGCTACTTTCAGATATTACCAAGCCAGGTCAGAACTGACTACTTGGTCCCTTGCAGCAATGATCAGGATTTGCTATCAATCATTCCCTTCCACTTCATCATGAAACATATCCAACCCCATTTGCCTTTTTCCTATTTTATGAAAAAAAAATCTTATACTCATTCCTTTATGATAGCGCTCATAAAGATCCTGACAGACAAGGAAGAGGCAAGAGAAGAATTGGAAGGAATATGGAGACAGCTTCCTTATTTTCCACATTGCTCGAATGCATGCCATTTGTTTGGTCGAATAATTTCACAGATTTACATTTACTTAAAATGTAACCCAGAGCTGCCTACAATCACCACAAACCAGAGGTGGTATCCAGCAGGTTCTGCCCAGTTCTGGAGAACCGGTAGCAGAAATTTTGAGTAGTTCAGAGAACCGGCAAATACCACCTCTGACTGGAGATTTTACAGTATCCTTCCCCTGCCATGCCCACCAAGCCACACCCACAGAACTGGTAGCAAGAAAATTTGAATCCCACCACTGCCACAAACCACTCCATTTTGAGGAGAATGAGAGGTGGTTGTTTTCCCATGAGCAAGTAATGTTTGGTGGAAGTGAAGCCAGGGGAATCTTCCAACCCATTTCCTTAATTCGGCTTGCTCTCTGTAAATAATGGCAGTGCCGCTCATCAATCTTGTTATTGTGGCAGAATGAAGTTTGGCAATGTGGTCAGCACATTTTTATGCTGGCATACATTTTTGCCAGCTGAAAGATGAATGACTAGTGCTTCAAACACAGTCATGAGGAAAAGCTTGTCCATTATTGGTTGGTTCTTATAAAGATAGTGTCTGATAATAGAAAGGATAGGAGGCTATAACAGTCACACCAAATTGACTACACAAACCAAAAAAATTTACCTTCTCTACCAGCGAATCCAAAACAAAGGAATTAGCTAGGACTTGGTCATGATATTTAGTCATGACACAAATGATTTAGAAATGCTTATGCAAAAAAAAAAAAAAAAGCNTGATTTAGAAATGCTTATCAAAAAAAAAAAAAAAAGTCAAATCACTTTTTTCACTGAAATGAAGAGTTAGTATGAACAGCCAAGTATTCGTTGCAGTTAAATTTAATTTTTTTAAAAAGCATCTTTAATTTTCAGTAATAATGTTTATTTACAATTTCTAAAAAACAAACCTGATTGTGAGCTGTATGCATATTTCTATTTGCTAAAATATTGTATTACATTCAAGAGCAAGATAGGATATAAAGTGCTCTCCCCTCCTATTTCCCACCCCACAACAACCTTATGAGGTAGGAGGGAGGGAGGGAATGAGTGGTTCAAAGTCATCCAAGTCAGCTAGCTCTGCAGGTTGTTCTGAGGACCAGCTGGGGGAGTTCCATACTGGAGGTGGCTGCAGGACTGATGGCAGAGTCCACCTCACTTCCCCTTACTCTCTGCTCTCCATTCATCCATTTTTTGTTATCAGATTGATATATTCTTGGTTCTTTTTCACTATTTTATTGTTCTATTATTTTACCTCTGTTTTGTTTACACTCTTTACATTTCTTCCTTTTTTTATTGTTGTAAACTGCCTAGAGTAATCCCAGTGAGATAGGCAGCAAATAAATTTAACTAACCAACCAACAAATAAATTCAATAATCTTTTGTGACTGAAGGAGGATCAGAATCTGACTCATTCCATGCCTAATCCAAATTTAACACTATATTAAACTGACTTTCTATATGCTGGATGTAACATATCGGTAGTCTTCAACTTACAACCACAATTGAACCATAAATTTCGGTGGCTAAGTGAGACAGTGAATTTTGCTCCATTTTATGAACTTTCTTACCACAGTTGTTAAGTGAATCACTGCAGTTGTTCAATTAGTAACATAGTTGTTAAGTGAATCTGGCTTCCTCATTAAGTTTAATTGTCAGAAGGTTGCAAAAGGGGATTACGTGACCCCAGGACACTGCAACAATCACAAATATGAACCAGCTGCCAAGCATTTGAATTTTGATCACGTGGCCATGGGGATTCTGTAATGGTCGTTTGTGTGAAAAATGGTCATAAGTCTTTTTAGTTCAATGCCATTGTAACCCTGAATGGGCACTAAATGAATTATGTCAATTGAGAACTACTTGTAATTTTTATTGAAAAGATGTCACTGCTACTGTAAGTACATATATCTTGCTCCTCACACTTGAATTTTACTGGAAGAAAGAAAGAAACAGGGGTGCCAAAGGCGTTCTCCACCACCCGCCTTGCCCTGGACAGCCTGTAGTTGAAGATCCTCTCTTCACGGGTGAG
>BHFT01013177.1:0-20955 GCA_004320025.1 Laticauda laticaudata
AGCCACCTTCCTCTGGACTGATTGGGTGCGTTGCCTACGTCTTTTTCTCTTATTGGGCTTAAGAGACTGTTCCACTGGGGGGAAAGCTCTGCCCTAGCCTTATCTTGCTTCATCTGTAGAATAAAGGCTCTTGAGTTAGAAAGAAACTGTTTAGAAATTTTTATGAAGCTCTTTTAGGGTATAAAAATGGCCCCCAGGCTTACAAAACGGCTGCTCACCTCGTGGTGGAAGGCTTCAATCCAAGATGGCCACTGATTAGGGGAAACAGGCTCCAAAATCAAAGAATCGCTCCTTAGGCTATAAAGAGCCCCGAGTGAAGTCAGCAAAGGAAAGGGCAGCCGCCAGCCACACGATCAGCTGGCTTGCGCTCTTATTGGTTTGCAGATCATTTTTTATGATCGCTCAAAACCGCAGGTGTGGGGGAGGCCTACAGACGCTGGCCAGCTTGCCTGCACAGAGCTCTGGAAACACTGCTCCCAACGTTGCAGGAGAGAGAGCACTGCTCTCCTGGAAGAGCAGCTGCCCAGATCCCTGGGAGCTGCTTGAAGTGAGGAAAAAGTAGATCGCTGTTGAGTGCTATCTAACAGGATGCTTTCAGAGACACAGCTACTGACTGAAAGGAGCTGAGTCAAAAGCTGGGGTCTCTCCCAGAGACTGGCTTTTATATCTTAGTACAGACTCAGCTAAATGACATTGGAAGGAGTCAACCCATCCTGGGCTCTCGATGCAGCATGGAGAAAGTAAGGTTCTACATTTAGGCAAGAAAAGCAAAATACATAGGTACAATATGTGAGGTACCTTGCTCAATAGTAGTAACTGTGAGGGGGATCTTGGAATCCTAGTGGACAATCACTTAAATATGAGCCAATAGTGTGCTGCAGCTGCCAAAAAAGCCAACACAGTTCCAGGCTGCATTAATGGAGAGATCAAATCAAGATCACATGAAATGTTAATACCACTTTATAATGCCTTGGTAGGACCACACTTGGAATACTGCATCCAGTTTTGGTCGCCATGATGCAAAAAAAGATGTTGAGACTTTAGAAAGAGTGCAGAGAAGAGTAACAAAGATGATTAGGGGACTGGAGGCTAAAACATAAACAACAGTTGTGGAACTGGGTGTGTCTAGTTTATGAAAAGAAGGACTACAGTGAAATGAAAGCAGTGTACCAATATCTCAGCGGCTGTCACAAAAGAGAGGGAGACAAGCTACTTTTCAAAGCTGACTGAAAGGCAATTGGTGGAAACTAATCAAGAGAAAAGAACTAAGGATAAATTTCCTAATTGTTAGGACAATTAATCAGTGGAACAACTTGCTTCCATAAGTTATAAATGCTCCAACACTGGAAGTTTTTAAGAAGAGATTGGATAACCATTTGTCTGAAATGGTATAGAGTTTCCTGCCTAAGCAGGGGTTGGACTAGAAGACCTTCAAGGTCTCTTCCAACTCTGTTATTCTTAAATTTACTTAAGTGAATCACTGCAGTTGTTAAGTTAGTAATATGGTTAAATGAATCTAGCTTCCTAACTCACTTTGCTTTTAGAAGGTCGGAAAAGATTATTACATGACCCCAGGACAGTGCAACTGTCATAAATACAAACCAGTTGTCAAATATCCAAATTTTGATCACTTGACCAGGGGGATGTTGCAATGTATATGTGACAAATGGTCATAAATCACTTTTTTCAGTGTAATTTGGAGCAACCACCAAACAAATGTAAATCAAGGACTGCCTGTATTAGTTAAGAATGTGTTAAATTATTTTCCTATAATAAATGTTTGATGGTCAATGAAATATCTGAAACTTCATGAAAGGGTCAATGATCTAAAGATACTTTTACTTTAACACTACAGTTACTGCCCAAAATCACAATGGCAACAGAGGTGGCTATATAAATAAGTGTACATAATAAATAAAACAAATATTGCATCTTTATAGTACAGTTTGAATTTCATTTGGGTCATTTAATTTTAAATTTAATATTGTGAAGTAATAACACTATCCAAAGTTATCTTTAAAATCAGTTAATTTTGTAACAACCTAATTCCAGATCCTAAACTGATTCTGTCTGATAAGGAAAGCTAGGCTGCAGTTGAATATTGATTCTATATTACCTTTATTTCACTCTGTTGAAGATATTCCTTTTCTTAGTAAAAGAAAAATTCAAGGAGGTGTAGAATATTTATCAAGTTTTCTGCATATTCAACTAACTGAAATGATTTATGCAGTTAACAGTATGTATAGACATTATTTACTATATATGTAAAAGCATTGATTAAAAACATTTAGTAAAAAATATTGAAAAGGAGTTGCTACAATTAGATAAGCTTATCCGGACTGAACATAACCAATTTTTTTAGAAAGCATAGCAATGGGAACCTTAAGGGGAATGCTATTCTATCATTTTCTAGAACCCAACCCTTCAACTTCTCTTGGATTAGACGCTTGCAGTATTTTTTTTCCTGAAGTATTTAAGGTAAACAGATTCTAAATGAAGGTAATAGAGGTACTTAGAGGTAATACCTAGCTATGTAGGCTTTTATCACCAGCACCCTGAATTGGGTCTGGAAACCATCTGACAATGAAAAAATACAGTTTTTACAAAATAGATATGATGCTTTTAAAAAGATTATCATTCACTAGGCAAGTAACTGGATCAGCTACAGCTTCTAAGGGTTTTTCAGAGGCAACTGCACATATAAGTGAACCATAGTAGTCTAATTCAGAGATAACAAAGATACAAGAGAGTGTTTTCAGTACCTACTGATCCAGGAAAGAAAAGACTAGCAAAAGGCACCAATACTTCTGGTGGATTATCACCTGCAGCTTCATGGAGAAGTGTACTCCCACTGATCCTATCAAACTTCTTCAAAGCATTTTATACTATTGATAAAGGCTGGGAGCCTCTTCTGTACTTGACTCATTCCCCCACCATCATTTCACCGACTTCTAGCTCTCTTTCCCATCACATTGCCATATCTTTCTTTACGTCTTCCATCACTTAGGGAAAAGTTTCAGAGTGCACACAGAATTACTTGGGAACAAGGGAAGATAATTCATTTTGCAGGAGCATACTTGTATGAATGTATCCTATGTTTTGATGAGCTTCACATAGTCTACTTGCTGAAGCAGAACAAATTCTTAGTAACAGTATACAATTTATTCAATCTGAAACAAACATAAGAATCAATGAAAATCCTGCTTCCCATGGAATAAAATCTGCATTGCTTACCCAGCCAAAGCAATTACAATTTGTCTTGGTTGGTTCATTAGTGACATTCACTTATTTCCCTCCTTCATGACAAAAGTGTATATTCCTTTATTCTCAGTTGGTTTACATTAACTTTTTTAGTCAAAAAACAAGATTTTCCATCTTCTCTCAGTAGGGAAGCTGTCACCACTTAGGAAAAAAAAAGATTTTAACCATCTGTCTATCAAGCAGCAGTTGTGTGGGTGTTTAAGCAATTTCTCATTATTACAAGATTGTCTATCAAAATGCACATGTTGGACCTTGGCCATAAGCTCCAAACTGCAAACTTACCTAGCTGGTTATTTTTTTAAAAAAAATCTCAATAAGTGTATTGTACTTCTCAAATAATGTGGAAATGTGTGTATGTGTACATGTGTGTGTGTTTGTGTATTTTCTTAAGAACTGCTACCTCAAATTGAGCAAGCAATATCACCATCTTAAATTAAATGAAACTTTGTGTACGTAATTATAATTATAATTATAATTATAATTATAAATTATATGTAAACTACTAACTATATATATCTACCACAGCAGTTTTATGTTTAACCAAATACATTATCATTATTATTATCATTATCATTATCATTATTATTATATTGTCCAACTCCTAAGGATTTATTACTCCTAAGGACTAATAAGGATTTATTTTACAAATAAAAATACTTAAAACAAGAAAATGATGGCAAGGGTCCAACAAACCAGACAAGAACAAGAATAAATCCACATATTCCAGGAGGGGATATTATTTACCCTTGCCAAAAGCCAGGTCTTCAAAACTCTTTTAAACACCAGCAGAGTGGAGGCTATCCAAATAGTGGGGAAATACACAGTATCATAAATAAGAGACATGAAACCATTTCATATTATATTAGATTAGACTACCTTGTCCAGCACTAGTAGGTTCACATGTATAATCATGGCTTGTTAACTAAGCCACTAAGTTTATATATCTTTCTATATGCAAAGTAAGTGCTTACCACATGTAACTACACTTTTACATTCATATGTACAGTTACTGAAAAAGCTTTCTTTACAATTTGCTGATTAGCTGTTTAGAAGTGCCAAAGAAATTATTCTGCTTAATTGAAAATAAAATCTCATTGGCTTGAAACTTTGTTTCTTAGACTAATTGTAGACATAAAAGCAGTACATATACAGAAGCCAGGGATACTTTCCTAAGCTGTGTAACAGATAAAACAGGAATGGACAGTATTAATTTTTGATATATTGGAGAAAGAAGTAAATATAGGAAAAAAGATGCACTTTTCCATGATCTGACTTACTAAAAGAAGCACACACTGAAAATCTCTAACATAAGTCATGCTCTCTTACCCACTATGCAATTCATTTAAATCATTCTATAATCCAAATTAACTGTTATAAAATAATTTGTACTTGATCATTTGAGAATATGTGTGTGCATGCGCACATTCACACACACAAAGTATATTTGCTTTTTCATAATTATTCTCTGTAGATTTTTCTTCCTATTTGCTATTCACAGTTGATCATTGAAGCCAAGCTTCTCCAATTTGTCTGTCCTACAGATGTTTATATATTACTTCAATTCCAAGAACTGTCAACAATTGCCATGCTGAAAAAATAGAATTTTTGCATCTAAAAAATGGCAGCTATCAGAATGGTTGAATGCCAAAATAATGGTTCAGTTATATTATTCTTATAAAAGCTACTTGTAGCCCTCTTTTTGCAACTTGTGGTAGATAATGGTGATATCTTCAATCAGCAGCAGTTGGCAAGGGAGAGATGTGTATGACCTTCTACGGATCTTCCTTCCTACTGAATTAAGCAATATCTACCCATTCCTGAGTTTGCACAAAATTATGCCAGCATGAAATTTGCTGCCATTCCTTGTATTTCATATTTCTAGACCTGATGATTTCCTGATTATATACCTGAAGGATGTTTTAAGCAAAATGGATTATTGTTTCCTCCAGCATAATTTCCCTTCCTCTAGATGTCTAAACATCATAGGTAAACATTTACATCAACAATCGGAGAAATGTCTAACACCTTAAAGCTGATGGGCTTCAAGGCTTCGGTAGAAATGAAAACTCAGGACTGGAAAGTGATTCTTCAGTTCAGAGTAGGTAATAGGCCAATTTAATTATCATTCATTCCACTTTTGCACAATTATAGATAGCTCTAGTACATATTAAAACCACAGTTAGCTTTCCATTTGGTGATTGGCTGCACTCATTCATTCTTTGGACTTGAGGTGAAGGGAATGAAGAATGTTCAACTTTCCTGGCCTTGGTCTGCAGTGCAGCCAAGAATGAGATGATAAAGGCCCGGTCCCTTACGGATGCAAAGAGGATGTAAAATGTTAAAAAAAGCTTGCCATCCGTTGGAAAACGCTATGCATCTGTTGTGTACTACTGCATACGTGTTTCATACACTCTATCCATCGAGCATCCGTCCACTGCGATTTCATCCACGCAAAAGGTTTTGAGCTGCACAAAACTTTTTGAACAGATAACGTACGATGTACATCTGCGCCATATACGGGCAACAAATGTTCTATGTCCCGTTATCATCTGTTAAACATCCGCTGTATCCTCTCTGCATCTCTGGCCATCCCCTCAACTACAATCTGCTGCAGTTGAAAATGGAAAGAGGGAGGAAACAAAAGGTACACGGAAGGTCTACACAGCGTACGTTGCACGGAAATAGAAAGGATGTAAGCATATGATCTCGTATATAAAGTATTAAAAACGGACAAAATGTTTGTATCTGGGATGTATCTCGTATATTTAGGATGTCTGGAGTATGTCTAGAGTATGTAGAAGGACACCTAGCGGACAACCGATATTTTCTATATAAAAAGGGGGAGAAAATCATCTAGATCTCAGTATGGTGCAGCAGCTGTGGTGTACAGACCTCTTCACCCTGGTCTTGGTCTTCAACATCATCAATTTTTCGCCACCATGGATGCTGACACAGTCCGTATGATAGCTGCGCTCATTCATCACCAGAACCAAAACCTGTTCAAACTGTATCAAGTTTTACACAGAAACAGAGGAAGGAGATGTCCAAGAGCTCTGTGGGTCGGAGGATGGATCGTGAAAAGAATGGAGTTTGGATTGTATGACCAGTTGGATGGTGAGCTGAGGAATGAAGACCGTCGTGCATTCCACCACTTCATGAGGAGCCACCAACTATGTTTGATGAACTTGTAGAGCGTCTGAGACCAGGTTGACCAAGCCTAGCACCAACTCCGTCCCAACCTGGACCCTGGACTGAAGGTGCATTGACTCTGCGCGCACCTGGCCTTTGGAACCACGTACAGAAAAATGAAGTATGCATGGAGAGTGCCACACAACAGCATCAGCAAAGTGTTCAGAGAAGTGGTACAGGCCATCATCGAAGAATACGTGGAGGAGCTCCTCTGGTGCCCCACCACTGGAACAAGCTGGAGGAAACTTGCGAAGAATGGAATCACAGGTGGACCTTTCCCCCACCGTTGGAGCCATAGATGGGAAGCACGTGGCCTGCAAGCTCAGGCCAACTCAGGGTCCACTTATTACAACTACAAGGGTTCTTCAGTATCATCCTCTTTGCATGGTTGATGCTGACTACATGTTCATCTACATCGTGCTTCAGGCAACAGGTCAGCTTCAGATGGCCAGGTATACAACACAAGTGACCTCAAGGAGGGGCTGGAACACAAACCTCATCATGGTTTTCAGGTCCAGACCCCCTACCCAATGACACACAAGAGGTGCCCTATTCCATCGTGGGTGATGACGCCTTCTTCCCTCAGAACCTACCTCATGAAGCCATACACTTCAAGATACCTACCCGTGAAGAGAGGATCTTCAACTACAGGCTGTCCAGGCGCAGACAGGTGGTGGAGAATGCCTTTGGCATCCTGGCCAACAGGTTCCAGGTACTTCTCACCACCATGCAGCATGAGCCACAGACTGTGAGGAGCATCGTGGAAGCTTGCTGCATCTGCACAATCTCATGCGCACCCGCTACCCATGTTGCAGAACAGGCTTGTGGACCATCAAGGGAATGGGGACATGGAGCTGGTGAATGGAGGCAAGGACGAAACCTGATAGACACTGAGGATGTGCAGGCCCCAACAGAGCCTCAAGTGAAGTGAAGAAGCAGCGCACCTTCTGAAACACTGGTGCAACTCCCCAGCTGGAGCAGTGGAGTGGCAAGACAGGATGATAGATGATTAATGGATGCTTCCTTGAGACTGTTGAATGACATTGATGAGATTGTGCCATCTATGTTGAGTGGTCCTACAATGGATAGGGCATTAATAAAGAGCTTTGTTTATTTTAAAATGTGTTGATCAATGAAGCGGACGCATAGCGGAAGGTGTGGATGCATAGTGGATGACGCGGATGCATCACGGCGCCTATAGGAAGCAAAGCGGATGCCACGCGGAGTATATCAGATGCAAAGCGTTCACTGTGCATGCGGGGAGTAGCTCTGCGATATAAGGGATGCAGCACGCATGCAGTCAGAATTCAGGGGAAAGACGTTCTGCCACATACATCTAGCAGCAACACCATGGTTCGTCAGTCAGGGAAGAAGAGGAAGCCGGTGCCTATTCGTTCCGGCCATGGCAAGAAGGACAGAACCAGAATCCCACCCCCTGGCACTGACTCTGAAGCTCCTGCTGCTGCTGCGGTGGTGGATCAGCCCAAGGCCTCAAGCCCCTCAAAGCCCTGCTGCTGAAGGCCCTGCTGCTCAAGCCCCTGGAGGTCCTGCTGTTCAAGCCCCTGAAGGCTCTGCTGCTCAAGCCCCTGAAGGCGGGGCTAAAGCCAGGAAGAGGCAAGGAGAGGAGAAGGGAGAGTGGAAATAGTACACCGTTTCTGAGGAGCATGAGGATGAGGTGCTGGAATGGCTGAGGGAGAATGAATACCTCTGGAGAAAGGGCCATAGACTCTATTGCGACACCAGAAGAAGCATGCAGCTTGGAGAGACAAGGCAGAGAGCCTGGGGTACACTGCAGATGTATCCCTGGGATGATGGAAGCACATCACACCTGGTATGGCAAGCTACACCTCAAAAAATCCGGGCAGGCTGCTGTCAAGCTCACTGACCTGGAGATGTACGTCATGGCCAAGTTGCAGTTTGCTGGAGGGTGAGATCTTGCCACCGAGGAGCAGCCCCTCTGAGACCCCTTTCCCTCAGACAGCACAACAGACAGCCAGTCCTCTTCCAGCCAGGAGACAGCTACTATTGTCCAGGCAGGTGTCTTCAGAGGGCCCCACGACAGAGACCCTTCTGACAGCTGCACTCCCCATGCCAGCGAGTTGGAGGATCCCTGACACAAATGGAGGAAGAAGCAGGCAGCCACCAGAGGCCAACTCCACCCTTTTCCCCACCCCCAGCTCCACAGAATGCAGGCAGAGAGGCAGACTGGAGGGGCAGACCACAGTGTCCTGTTGGAGATCAGGGACAGCAATGAAGACCAGCACAGAACTTCTCTCTCAGCTGGTCCACTTGGACAAAGCATCCTTGGGCCAGAACACCTTCATCACCTACGTGAACCACACCCTCAGGGACGTGCCCGAGGCCCAGTACCAGGTGATGAAGGAAAAGATCACAGCACTTCTGCACAACCTCAAGGCCCAGCTGAAGCTGCTCCTACCCAGGCCAGGTCTGCTCTCCTACCCCAGGCGATGTCACAGCCCTTCCACGGCTTTCAACAGCCCCTCACCTACCAAGGCTACGACTATCAGAACTTCCCACAGCAGAAGCAGACCTTCCCAGTCCAGGCCAGGTTCATCGCATGCCACAGATGCCAATCCTCACCAGCTGCAGACCAGACAGCCCCTCTACACCCTCCTCCTCCACCTCCACAGCCAAGCCCGTCAACAGACAATCTGTCATCAGTCTTGGGCCTCACATCTCAGGTCCTTGATGAAGGACGTCTCAACCTCACGGGACTGAGTCAGCTCTCGGACAGCTTCCTGAACACACCATCCCCTGTTGTGCTCTCGGGGCCAAGCACTCCAATGGTGCCTCAAGACCAGCACTCAAGCCACAGCCACCTCCACAGTCCCTGCCCGCTTAACAGCTGAGACCATGGACATAGACTCAGAGTGACTGAGAATAGTGGTCAGAGACTGAGTTCTTTAGTTGTTCACTTTATCTTTGCTTAAGACACTTTACTTGGTTCATTTTGCTTTTTTAATAAAGTCATAAAGTTTACCTAAGACAGTTAATAAAGGTTATCTTTGCTGAAGACACTTGGTTCATTTTTTTACCTTAGTAAAGTGTTGGTGAAAACTTTTAACAAATGGTTAAGCCTGCATGCTTGTGGGATAGATAAGGATAGTTGTGGGATAGATAAACCTCCAGTGAACCATAGTGGGACTGTATGGTCCCCCATCCCAGCTGCCACATATATGGACCTTTATTATCAGTAAAAATTTATTCATTGATCAACACATTTTAAAATAAAAAAAGCTCTTTATTAATGCCCTATTCATTGTAGGACCACTCAACATATATGGCACAATCTCATCAGTGTTATGCAACAGTCTCAAGGAAGCAACCATTAATCATCTATCATCCTGTCTTGCCACTCCACTGCTCCAGCTGGGGAGTTGCACCAGTGTCTCAGGGAGTTGCGCTGCTTCTTCCCTTCACGTGAAGCTCTGTGGGGCTTGTACATCCACAGTGTCTATCAGGTTACGTCCTTGCCTCATTCACCAGGCTCCATGTCCCCATTCCCTTGTTGATGGTCGAACAAGTCTGTTCTGCCAACTCGGTTAGCGGGTGCGCATGAGATTGTGCAGGATGCAGCACTCTCCACAATGCTCCTCACAGTCTCTGGGTGATGCTGCATGGTGGTGAGAACTACCCTGGAACCTGTTGCCAGGATGCCAAAGGCGTTCTCCACCACCCTCTTGCCCTGGACAGTGCTGTAGTTGAAGATCTTCTCTTCACGAGTGAGGTATCTTGAACTGTACAGCTTCATGAGGTAGGTTCTGAGGGAGAAGGCGTCATCACCAATGATAAATAGGGCACATCTTGTGTGTCATCTGTAGGGGGTCTGGACTTGGAAACCCCATGATGAGGTTGCATTCCAGCCCATCCTTGAGGTCACTTGCATTGTATACCTGGCCATCTGAAGCTGACCCGTTGCCTGAAGCATCCATGTAGATTAACTTGTAGTCAGCATCAACCATGGCAAAGAGGATGATGTTGAAGACGCCTTGTAGTTGAAATAATTGGACCCCTGAGTTGGCTGGAGCTTTTGCAGGCCATGTGCTTCCATCTCTGGTCTCCAAACGGTGTGGGAAAGTTCCACCTCTGATACCCACTGCTCTGCAACTTCTCCAGCCTTCTTCAGTGGTGGGCACTTGAGGAGCTCCTCCACGTATTCTTCGATGATGCCTGCACCACTTCTCTGACCACTTTGCTGATGCTGTTGTGTGTGCACCCTCCATGCATTACTGCATGTTTCTGTATGTGTTTCCAGAGTCCAGGTGGCGCAGAGTCAGTGCCACCTTCAGTCCAGGGTCCAGGTTGGGACGGAAGTTGATGGCTAAGCTTTGGTCAACCTGGGTCTCACGACGCTCTACAAGTTCGTCAAACATGGCTGGTGGCATCCTCATGAAGTGATGGAATGCACGAGGGCTTCATTCCTGCGCTTCCACCATCAACTGGTCATACAAGTCCAAACTCCATTCTCTTTCATGATCCATCCTCGGACCACAGCTCCTGGACGTCTCCTTCTCTCTTCTTATAAAAAGTGAAAACAGTCTGAAAGGTTTTTGGTTCTGGTGATGAATGATCGCAGCTACCATACGGATTGTGTCATGATCCATGTGGAGAACAATTGATGATGTGGAAGACCAAAGACCAAGGGTGAAGAGGTCTGTACACCATGGCTGCTGCACTCATACTGAGATCCAGGATGATTTTCTCCCCCTTTTATAGGAAATATCGGTAGTCTTCTAGGTGTCCTTCCACATACTCCAGACATAGTGCAGACAATCCTAAATAATACGAGATACATCCAGATACAAAACGTTTTGTCCGTTTAAAATCCTTTATATATGAGATGCATACACTTATATCCTTTCTATTTCTGTGCTACTAACACTGTGTAGATGTCTATGCATCTTTTGTTTCCTCCTCTCTTCCATTTTCAGCTGCAGCGGATGTGAGTGAGGGGATGGCCAGAAGGATGCAGAGAGGATTTACAGCGGACGTTTAACGGTATGATTAGGACATTGAACGTTGTTGCCCATATATGTCACAGATGTACATCGTACGCAGTGGAAAGTTCTCCATTCACAAAGTTTTGTGAGCTCAAAACTTCTTGTGCGGATGAAATCTCAATGGACAGATGCTCCAAGGATAGAGCGTGAAACACGTATGCAGTGAGCACACAACGTGCATAGCATTTTCCAACGGATGGCAAGCTTTTTAAAACATTTTACATCCTCTTTGCATCCGTAAGTGCAGTGGGACAGGGCCTTTATTGCCTGACTGACGAACCATGGTGTTCCTGCAAGATGTATCTGGCAGCATGTCTTTCCCCTGTATGTTGACTGCGTGCGTGCTGCATCTTTTTATATCCAAGGAGCAGACGCAATTCATACCCCCCCGCTCATCCAGCATGCACAGTGAATGCTTTGCCTTTGAATAATACATCTGCGCGGCATCCCCTTTTGTTCCTATAGGCGTACGTGATGCATCCGCTTCATCTGCTATGCATCCGCCCCTTTCCGTTATCGCATCCGCTTCGAAATTCTCCCCCAAAACCCCTCGGTGGTGTCATCCACTTCCATCCGCTTTCATCCACTAGGCTTCCGATGAACATCCATTTAACATCCCCGCTACATACTACCCACGTCCGTTCTTTTCCGTTCTGTTTATGGAAATTTTCACCAATTTTTGGAGCGGATGAAAACGGATGGAGCCACCCCCAATATTTTGCTCATCCGCTGTATCCTTCATGCATACGTTTTGCGTCCATCGGCCAGTGGGACCGGGTCTTAACCTTCTAACTCAAATCCAGCTTCTTTCCCTTGCTCCTCTCCCTGCCCACATTTTCCTTTCTATCTTCTCTTCCTCCGAATCTTTTTATTTCTTTAGTTGCTTGCTTGCTCTCTCTCTACCTTTTCTGTCACTCCCCATTTTGTCTTTGCATTGAAGGTGATGAGCACCATATGAAATTAACCTGCAAAGTTTGCTACAGCAGCATTCGTAATAAATCATGGTAATACCTTAATAAGTTTATTTATACCCACATCATCATGTAAATACCACTCTTGCATCCTGAAATTAGATGCAAGAATGTAAATTGCAGAGTCTCCATGTTAGTCATCCATGTGAATTAACCATTTCCACCACCACGGATGCTCACACCTGCTTCTTTAGTTAACTTTCTGCCACAGTAATTGCTTTGCTCTTGAGCCCATTTTTCTTTTGTTAAAGGAAGTGCAGTGCTGACAAACTAAGAGCACCAAAAACAAGGCAAGCAGGAAACAACCAAAGCCACAAGGAACACAATGAAAGACAACAGTGGAACCATGGCAGATGAGCCTGATTGTGCACCAGGGCAGAGGAAGCATGCCTATATCAACCTTAAGAAACCCATAAGCACCTGGATAATCCCCCATGCTACAAATTGCTTAACAGTACTGTTGATAAAATAGCTAGTAAAGGACCCCAGGTATTATATATCCTGCAATTGATGCTGGATACTTTCTGCTTAAGGGGAAAATAGTGTGAGTATTCAAGGGGTATGTGCATTTCTTTCATTCATAGACTGAGGAGACGATATAGAAGAAAACAGATATTGCAATACCATACTTGTGTTTTCTTTGTATGCAATGGGAAAACATTGCGTAACAGTGCTACATGGAATTATGATTCTCTCTCCAGTGGATTTATCTAAAATGAATACTCCACAAGTGTTCAAAACACTTTGGTATTTAATGCAAAAGGGCCAGAAATTGATTATACAGTATCATTGTGGCCTACTTTACACTTAAACCTATTACCCCACTTCTAAATTCTTGATACAGAAGGAAAAAAGAAAAAAAGATGAGTCAGATGAAATACTGAGAATGAGAAACTAACAGGATACTAATTTTATCTCTTATTCTTTTACACTGAAATAATGTAAGTAATTGTATTACTCCTAACACTGAAAAATAAGTTACTCTAATAATTCGGCAAAACAACCATTGGGAAAATAAATACAAATTGTGTTTATTATTATGAAAGGATTATTTCATTTGAAATAGAAACAAAAAGGAGAACACGGGCCCTAAGAAATGATGCTTGTATCTATTTAGTTACATACCATTTATTTTTAAATAGTCAGTGTCGAAAATTATTAATAGGAAAAATTGCAATCAGCTATCAATGTTGAAGAATATGAGATAATATTAACAAAGCCATATTTAACAAAGCCATATTTTTAAAATTGTGTAACTCTTGCAATTCTACCATATTTTTGCTTATTCTAGCAATTATATTTCATAGAGGATTGAGAAACCTTGAGATTCTTTTACAGTAAGGGGAAACACTACCTTGTGACTTATGAAAACCTTTCGGTAGAGAACACACCTTATATAATAAACATGGGGCAATATGCTGGCTCTGTAAAACCACTTTGAAAGGGTTGTGAAGCACTGTGAAGCAGTATATAAGTCTAAGTGTAATTGCTAATATACACTAATACAGGGAGTTCTCCATTGAGCTGCTCCGAGCATCCAGAGTGAGGAAGTGCTTAGTCACTGCTTGGATAGGCTGGGCTTAATTAATAGGACACTATTAATTAAGCTCCTCCCTGGCTTCTCCCTAGTGTCCCCCAGTTTTAGCTCAGCCTTTGATGTGATAGGCAGCTTTCCTTGGTCAGAGCAGGAACAAATTGAGGTGAATAGATTCCTTATATGCAGATTGGCTTTTCAAAATTTTTTCTCCAAATTTTCCTCAGCAGATCCAGCTGCAATTAGAAAGAAGCAGTCGGAGCGATTGCGGATCGCCACCGGCATTCCGGCCACATTTGCACCCATAAGGGCAGAGGATTAGTTCCCTGCCACTCTAATTCAGAAATCGTGCCTTTTTCAAGAACAAAGCTTCCCTTTCCTTTGATTACATTCCCTGTGCCTCCCCCCCCCCTGCCATTTCCTTTTCAAACTTTCATGCCATTTAGCAGAGTGCGTTTTCTCTCAAACTTCACCAGCGGTGTTTCCTCCCCAAAGAGAACACAGGGATGGGGGTATTGGAGCTCTGTTTCTCCCCTATCCACCGCTCATTGCAGAGTAGACATTTTCATGGTTAGTTGGACGGCGAGGTATTGCTGTGTTAGGCGCCAAAAATAAGTCTGTGTCACTTTAATCCGGGGACTCACACTTCCCAGACCACAGGGCCAATACCACATTGCATCTTGGGGTCTTTGCTGGTGTTTTTTTTTCCCAGCCTACTGTTGAGAGGCTTTATTCCCCTCAAAGCTCTAAACAAAGAGACAGAAAATTCTACTCCTCTTAGCTCCAGTTTGGGAGATTAACTCATTGTTATTTGTTGGCTGCCCTCACAGTTCAAACATTTATATAACCAAACACAGCACCACCAGGCTGTAGCAAGGCCTGAGGCCTGTGGGGACGGCTGTTGAGGGCCTATTGCCCTATTTTTTAGCGTTCTCAAATTTGGCTTATTTGATCTTCTCAGTATATTGAGGGCATTAAATACTTTATATTCAATCTATCAGACAGGTAAAATATAACAACAACAAAACAACAACAACAATAATAATAATATAGTAAAACCTCAATTCTAGATATTGCATATTAAAAAAGGGGGAGGAGTGACTATCAATTGGGTTCCCTGTCCCGGCTGTGGTACAAGAGCCCGGATGTGCCAACCGTACACGTAGATAGATAGATAGATAGATAGATAGATAGATAGGTAGGTAGGTAGGTAGGTAGATAGAGTCATATTTATATTAATATTTATAAAGTCACCTCATATCTCTGAGGTGCTTTAAAAGACTGCAATGGCAAGCAAAAGTGGAGCCAAGGCACGGACCCAAGACAAGTCTAAAAGAGCTAAGGATCCTTCAAAGGCCGCAGAGAAGGCCGACGCCAAAAAGCGATGAAAAAGCAAATTGAAAGACACACAAGGGAGGCTGAAAGATTTCCACAACCTCAAATTCAATACACCCCAATATCGTTAGACTTGTCCTTGCCATCTCAAACACCTGGTACCATAACATCAAGTTCACAGACTTCAAGACGAGCCCCTGAAGCAACCTTCATGCCTACGGTGGCCAGTTTACGACAGGAAGAGTTCCTTCCAGTTGAGGTCCCAGAAACAATGAAGGCATGGATGGATTTGGCGATCCACAGAGGAATCGCAGTGGGGGTGTAACAATCCCTCATGGCCAGACAGATCTCAGCATCAAAATGCAACTCACAGTCTGTAAAATCTCTATACAGAACTGACCTGCATTAT
Organism: Laticauda laticaudata; assembly: GCA_004320025.1. NCBI lineage: Eukaryota > Metazoa > Chordata > Lepidosauria > Squamata > Elapidae > Laticauda > Laticauda laticaudata. Next base: position 15,721 of record BHFT01013177.1, read on the forward strand.
CCTCAGGTAAGCCCCCAAGGGTTGCTTTCCTTGATTTCCCATATACATTCACAGCAGGTTCAGGAGGAGGGAGAAGGAGAGGATCAAATGGAACAAATAGACACAGTCTCACTTCAAGATAGTGAAGCCCCCCCTGAAGGCGGAGCCCCCAGAAAGAGGCATGTCAGGTGACAAGGACATCAAGTCTGACCAACCTACTTTTATGGGTCTATTTCTCCCACAACTTTTCAAATCTCTCCTATTTAAGGCAAAAACCACAGCTCGTCTTGATAAGTCTCCCTCTGCCCAACAACAAGAATCTCAAGAGCAATCAGAAGATCTAATTTTCTCTCAATCCATTAACAAGATCGAGGTTATTTCAGTTCCACAAATGTTTTCAGATCTGATCCAGAAACAGTGGACCTCAGCAGCAATGTACCCACCCCACAGAAACTTCAATAAAAAAAATTCTTTAATTTAGCTTCAGACTTTTCCAATTTCCTGAGTATCTCTGAGGTAGATGAGCCTGTTGTGGCTTTGGCATCCTCCTCCACTATTCCCACTGAGGCAGAGGGTGCTCTTAAACCGGAAGAGAAGAAAGCCGAGATCATGCTCAGAAAGGCACATCAGTCTGATGCGTGGGTCATAAGGATGGCAACAGCCGGATTCTTCTTTACTAGGACCTCCCTCAGATGGCTTCGTCATCTTAGGGACACCATACCAAATTCTAACATTAGGGCACATCAAGACATCACCAAACTTATGCCAGCTGCAGAGTTCTCTGCGAATGTTACATTTAATTCAGACAAATTTTTGGCTTAAGCCATAGCATTGTAGATTACGGACCGATCATTACTTTGGCTTAGACATTGGCAAGCCGACTCCAAACACAAATGGAAGCTTGCTTCCTCCCCAATTTCAGGTGATAAATTTTTTGGCTCTGACTTAAATCCGCTGCTAATCAAGACCAGAAGTAACACACCGTCTTTCAGACACCAGGACTGATCAACCCTTTTGGAGAGGCTCCTTTCGGCCCGATTATCAAGGTCCATTCTCCACTAGATTCCAGAGGATACCAGAGTATGGGATGCCCAACAGCCCATTAGATCGGAATTCACCAACAGACCTCGTAGAGGAGGACAGGGGAAGAAACCTTTTAGAGGAACAGGAAACAATTTCCATCGTCCAAGGTAATTCCAGGGAACTTGCTCCCATTGGGGGATGATTAAAATTTTTTGCAGACCGTTGGGACTCCTCTACAATGGATTCCTGGGTTTGTGACACCATCAGATTTGGCCTGCTCTAGAGTTTCACTCCACACCCTCAAACTTTTTTATGCAATGTGTCAAGTGGTGCTCCATTCAAAATTCAAGAAAGAAATACTTAGACTCTTTAAGTTAGAGAAAAGATATATTTTACTGAAAATGAAGTGGTAGNCCACCCCCAATAGTTCAACTGAATCTTCCAATTAGAAGTTGTGAATATGATCATGTGGGCATCTTCAGGTGGTGATGAGGCCTCTGTTCGTTGACCTTGACATATTTTGATAATGAGTTGCAGTTGCGCAGAGAAAAGAAAGCTAAGCGAGAAATAGAAACCTAACTCTGATGTATGCTCCCCCCTCCTCATTTTACACAACAGAGAAGATGTAATACCTCCAGCTCACTTCCTAGACTCACCCCCTCCTCCCCCGTTACGTATGACAGCCAAAAGATGCAAAGTGATAATAGAAGATCTTGAAGGCTGACACAATGTCCTCTCTCCAGGGACCAAATTAAAAGGAGATTGATGGAGACAGCGATCAATCACTTACTGGAAATTAAGGCCATTCAACCGGTAGCCTGGGATCAGCAAGGCCAGGGATTCTACTCTCTTCTTTTTGTAGTCCCTAAGAGTTCGGAGGGATGGAGAGCAATATTAGATTTAAAATGACTCAACCATACTCTAGTCTATCGCAAATTTAGAATGAGTAAGTTGCAATCCATCCTGCTTGGCATAAGGGAAGGTCATTTTTTATCTTCCATCGATCTGACAGAGGCCTACTTAGACCTTCTCACTCCAAATTTCTTAGATTCTGCTATGACAATCAACATTTTCAATATGTCGCCCTGCCCTTTGGGTTGCCATCTGCCCCAAGGACCTTTACAAAGATTCTGGCAGCCCTAGCCGCCCACCTGTGGGGCATTTCTGTCAGACTCCAATGCTATCTGGTTGACATTTTGATATTATCTTCCTCACCCAGACAGGCAGAATTGGATACACAAATTACACTGCAAACCCTTCAAGAACACGATTTCTCCATTAATTGGTCAAAGAGCCATTTGTCCCCCTCAACCCACTTATCTCACCTGGGTTCGATAATAGACACAATTCAGGGACGAATGTTTCTATCCCCTGAGAGGCAGGAGAGCATCAAGAACTTAGCTCAAACTATCAGAACCCTAAAACGGGTTCCTCTGGCCGATTTGTCAAAATTACTGGGAAAAATGATTTCCTGTATTTCTATTATTCCTCGGGCCCGGTTCTATGCTAGATCACTCCAATGGTTCTTGTTTCCCTACCAAAGATCAGGGCGAAGCAACTCCAAGATCCGAGTATTTGTTCCAACAAAACTCTTACACTCTCTACACTGGTGGACTGTTCTGACCATCAACAAAGATTGTCCACTGAAGGAGCCCCACAGACTCACCATCACCACAGATGCCAGCCTGTTTGGATGGGGGGGCACACTTCCAGTCCCTCTCGGCACAAGGACATTGGTCAGCAGCAGAACAATTGAACAGCATAAATTGGTTGGAGCTCAAGGCAGTCCGCCTGGCCCTTCGCAGTTTCCTTCCTCATATTCAAATGAGAAACATCCTCATACTTACAGACAATGTCACAACAAAAGCACACATCAACAGACAAGGGGGTACACACTCAAAACAACTCATGGGGGAGAGACTGTGTCATTGGGCAGAAAGGAACTTGGGCTCCATCACAGCGGAACACATTTCAGGACTCAAACACATAGACTGGCTGAGCAGGGCCACAGTCAATCAATCAGAATGGTGCCTGCACCAGTATCTATTTCAGGAGATGATTCAGAGATTCAGTCTGCTGGTTATAGATCTATTCGCTTTTCCCCTAAATTCGCAGCTCCCCAGATTCATTTCAAGATACCCACCTAAGGGGGTGGAGAACATCAACGCTCTCTGTTGCCAGTGGTCCCAGGAACTCCTCTATGCCTTCCCACCTCTCCCACTGATACCCAAGGTGATCCAGAAGCTGTTAGATGAGAAACCAGAATTGATCTTGGTGGCACCACACTGGCCCAGGAGGCCATGGTTCGTGGATCTCAGGGGCCTGTCCACAGAAGAACCATGGAAAATTCCACTGCACAAAATTCTGCTCACCCAGGGACCAATCCAACACCCAGACCCTCAATGGTTACAATTAGCCGCTTGGAGGTTGAGCTGAGACATCTAAGTCAGGATAATTTCTTGACCAGGGTAATCAACACCATTCAAGCAGCTCAGTGTCCTTCTACAAGATGTATCTATAATGTCACATGGACTATCTTTTATAAATGGTGCACCAAATCCAAGGTGGACCCAATTTCACCATCAATGGCATGGGCTTTAGAATTTTTTCAAGATGGTCTAGAAAGGGGACTCTCTCCAAATACTTTAAAATGACAGGTGGCAGCTATTGCCTCAGTGGTGATCTGGAAAGGTCTAACATCCATCTCCCACAACCCATGGATAAAAAGTTTTCTTAGAGGCTCCACGAATTTATGCCCACCAATGATACATCGTTACCCCACCTGGGACCTTAATAAGGTACTCACAGCACTCACTAAGAGTCCATTTGAACCTCTGAGAACTACTAGTCTCCATTTTCTTACATACGAAGTAGTGTTCCTTATAGCTATAACATCAGTATGAGCTATCTCTGAAATAGCAGCTTTATTGGCCTGAAAGGACCTCTGTATCTTCCATTCTGACAGAGTGGTTCTTCGATCAGACCCCACGTTCACACCAAAAGTCAATTTGACCTTCCACAGGGCACAGGAACTGATCCTCCCAAATTTTTGCCCCAGACCTTCTCAGGGTCTAGAACATCAATGGCACCAACTGGATGTCTGCAGAGCTCTCCATATGTACCTACATCGAACGGCTCTTTTCAGGAAGACAGAAGCCCTTTTTGTATCTTTTCAGCCAACTACTCAGGGACAGAAGATATCTCCTTCAACTATAGGCAGATGGCTGAAGGCCATGATAGCCAAGGCGTATGAGACTCAATCATTACCTGTGCCTAAAGGCATCATGGTACATTCAACAAGGAGCACGTCAACTTCAGCAGCCTGGGCCACACAAGCTCCTATAACAGAAACCTGTAGGGCAGCAACATGGCGGCAAATTACAAAACTGATGTATTTGCGGGAGCTTGCGTCGCAGCGGTACAGCATGCGATCTTTAAGCTCTAAGATTGCTACTGATATCTCCATTGCAGCACAGTCCCAATGGACCTAAACCGTCCCGTAGAGATGGTGACAGAGGAGGGCACTTCCTGTCGATCCCAGGGACATTGCAAAGTTCCTGGTAGATCCAGGAGAAGCCCTTTTTTCCCACGGTGGAGAAACAGCCATTAAAGCTGCTAAAGCTGGGACAGCTCCAGAACAGAAGAAAGATGGAAAGTGTGTCAGTTTGGTGAGATAATTTTCTATTTATTTTTTTCTGGAAAGAACACCCTAAAAGATTTAAAATTAAATTTAAAAGTGAAGATAAAAGTGCTTAAGCAGCAAGATTAAGCACAAATTAAACCTGAAGGTTTTTTCTTCCTTTTTAATTGGAACTTTGGATTTTGTTAAAGCTTTTCAACTTTTAAACTGGACTGGTCTTTCCTTTTTAATTTTTTTTTCCTTTAAAAATAACTCTTTGGAAAAGGTTTTATTTCTCATTTTTTCTTTTTAATAATTTTAGATTCTTTTTATTTTTTTTATTCCTGGTTTTAATATTAGAGGGGAAGGGAAAGGAAAGGGAAGTAGTGCTGTCATCTGGAGGCTTGGATACACTGTTTTCCTCTTTTTTCTTGTTGATACATTTGCTGTTACTTTCAAGGACTCTGAGCTTTTCATTGAAAAGATAGTGGGAAGAGCATGTAGATTGTTTGCAAGTGCTCTTCTGTGGAACTACTAATAGCTGGAGTCTGGATTTGAAATTGAAGAAAGAAGATTGAGGTGACCTTGAAAAGAGAACTGGAAATTTTGTTTTT
>BHFT01013179.1:0-15230 GCA_004320025.1 Laticauda laticaudata
AAAGATATCTTTTCTCTAAACTAAAGAGTCTAAGTATTTCTTTCCTGGATTTTGAATGGAGCTCCGCCTGACAAAATGATTCATGAACCTTCAAGCTTCAGAAAAATTCTGCTTAGATGAATATGTCTTCAGATTATGCCTGAAATCTTGTTTCTTTTATAGTATCTAATAACATCATTCCAAATTAGTCACAGTATTAGCTAAAATCCTTTAGTATTACATGCTACTTGTTCTGTATAGAGTGGTATACTCCAAATAACTTAATCTGATTGGCCAGAAAGGCCAGTGTTGGATTGGTTCATTAAGAACCAATCCAAAAGAGCCGCTGAAAGGTGGCAAAGTCAAATAGCTGCCATTGGCTACAAGCCGGCAGGCAAGCCTTTATAAAAAGGCTGCCGCGGCTTTAGCCAGACGGTTCTGTTACAGTTGGTTGCTTGAATAAAAACTCTGTTTGTTGGAACCCGGTCTACCTCGCGTTTTTCCGGACGGAACACTACTGAACTAACTTGGCATCTGAACTTGGCTGTTCTGGATTGGATGGGATTATTATTTGTAAAATAATAAAAATTAAATAAATTAAATAAAAAAACCCACAAAAGAATTAAATAATTGATTGGCCTAGATTTTCTTGTATGTGTATTTTTGTGTTTGAATGCTTGTTTCCAAGGTCACAGAAAATCTTTTTACAATGAAACCTAGTTTTACCACACTAATGGAGGGTGTCTGTTACAATGAATGCCTGTTACATACGAAAGTGTGTTATCCTATCAGTTCATGTAATTTGTATTATGTCATTATGTACATTGTGCAAATTATGTAATTTGTACCATTTGTGTAATGTTAACATGAAAACAATATAATTTGTATCAATTTATATCATTTAGGTGATGAAATAAATATAGCAATGGCATGAATCATAGAAGTTTGGTTTATTTCATGTGAAGTCTGTTGTAGTATAGACTTGCTAAATAGAGACATTTCTGTGTTACAGGCTGATAAATTAAGCCTGTTCATTTTCTAGAAATGTAATTTAGGTTGATATATGCAAACTATATCCAGACTACATACTCAGATATTCCTAATTCTTTCAAGTCAAATGTTTGTAAGATTCTCCAAAAAGGATCTTCTATCAATGTGGGTTGCCTGGTGAGTGATTGGATTTGTTTTTATATCTGTCAGCTTGGCTATATTTGGACAATGGTTTTCTAACCTTACAGAAGACTGATGTATCATTCTTCCTGTCCTTTGGGCTAGAAGGAGAAGCTGGCAGAATTCTTGTCAATTTTATTTTAATTCCTAAAGATCACAAATCAATAAGTGTTGCAAGGGAATTCTGGCAGCAATTGGCTGTAGGGCCTGGAAGTATATGCAAAATTTATTTATTTATTTGATTTGATTTGTCAATCGCTTACAAGATAATAGATATAAGTATAAACATGAGTAAGAATACAGGAAATAGGTACGAATAAATGGGGACAATAGGACAAGGACGGGATGGGGTGAGGTCAATAGTGGATAGTTTGAGGTTAAAGGAATAGGAGTTAGAGGATGTAACAACAGAGTCAGGTAGTGCATTCCAGGCATTGACCACTCTGTTGCTGAAGTCATATCTGCAACCAAGTTTGAAATGGTTTACATTGAGTTGGTATCTGTTGTGTGCTCTTGTATTGTTGTGGTTGAAGCTGAAGTAGTCATTGACTGGTAGGACATTGTAGCAGATAATTTTGTGTGCTACGCTTAAATCTAACCGTAGGCAGTATAGTTCAAGGTTGTCCAAGCCCCAAATCTCAAGCCTGGTGATATAGGGTATATAAAAATATAGGTATATAAAAATGGCATTGCTTCACTGCATTTATATGGAATAACTGGGAAAAGCAAGTGAATCATCTATTAGTGATCTTCATTTAACACTTGACTACTTATTCAGTGACAGTTCAAACATATGGTGGCTTTTACAGGTTTGGGTGGGTTTTGGAGAACCCCGTAAAGTAATTGATTCAGACCTCTGACAACCTGTCTCTCCTTTCCCCATAGATTGCTACAGGAGAAAGAACTGGATTGCTAGAGATATGTATCTCACATCCATTCTGTTGTACTTACCCATTGCTTTGATTACACTGGGTTTTGGCATCAAAATCTTGACCTCTGAGGAGTGTGGCCCTTGATAGAAAAAAGTTGTTCTACAGAGCAGTGGCATTACATGCCCATTCTTACATAGGAATCCATGTAGGAGAAGGGAGCATATATTGAAATGTGTGTCACAACATAATTTCCACCTCTTATGCTCCTGCATTTAACACTGCAACACAGTTATGAAAAATTGGTGTGAAATACATTTCATCATTTGGTGTTAACATGGTTGGCTGAAGATGCCTATGATTTGCATCTAATGTCATAAATAGTGATGGTGTTCTGAACAAGCACTGGAAATTCTTAGCTGGTCCCTTGGAAGGTATAGGTCATTTCCCAGCCAATAAGCTGCTATGAGGCCATTCTGCACCTCTTCAAAGTCCAGGATTGTCTTCTCCAAGACATCTGTGTATTTTCATCAGGCATTCCTTGATTGTGAACACTCAAGGGAGTTTCCTGGTTTACCTCTAGAACTGCTCTGCTGACAGAACTATGTGAAGATGGTTCAAAAGAAAACTTTATGGATGGTTACAAAAAAAAATCCAGAGGGAAAAACAATAAATAGATCTCTGGCTCTATAACAGACTTTTCTAAATTCCATGAAATTTAGTGCTTGGTTGAAGATTGCACTGGATAATTTAGGGCTTCCCCCTTTTAAGCATTCCAGAGCAAAGACAGAATTCTTCTTTTCCATTAAAGTTTCATGTTTCTATTTTTGAGTTTCATGACTTGGGAAAGAATAAAACAGTCGGGCCTCTCAGTAAAGTCCTCAACATGTTTCTTCATGTTTACCCACTCTGTCCCTTTGCCAGATCTTTATGGTTGTTTGTGGGTTTTTTTTAGCTCTCAAAAGACAAAATAGCCTCATTAAACATTAGGATTAAAAGATAAGGACTCTAAGATATAAAGCTCAGTTCTTGATTAGACAGGAATGAAATGGCTGGTTGTAGTCTTTCATAGGAATCATTTGAAGTAAAAAACATTTTTTTTTAAAAAATATCCCTATTGAATTTTGGAAGGATTATAGATGCACACATACACATACATACAGTCACAATTATCTGGGGCCAGGAAGTCATGCCCAGATGTTCACTTGACAAGCCTGAACTCTGTTTCACTAATCAAGTTGGTACTGGCTTTGCAATGAATTTGGGAAGTTCCTGCAAGTTGCAATTAAAACATGTAAGTATCTGCCTTGGATGTTTTGAGTTCTCTAAGCGACTTCTAAAATGGTATGGATTCAGCTAATACAGTGCCCATGGTGCTGGACAACATGTCTTTGGCTGTATAGTAATAATAGTAATATATCCAAATATATTCCAATTAAATACCCTAAACAAGATGCAACAACAAGCCACTGAAAAAGCAGTTAATATTCAGAAATGTGGAAGAGTTGTAGCAATGTGCAGTTAAACACTTATTTCTGAACTTAATTGCCTTTTTACCACACTTTACTTTCTCCATTAATAAAAGTCAGGATAGATCAGATTGGTCTACCTAGTTGGTTTTCGTTCAAACACAAATCAAGACCCATTTTCCTATGTCCTTTGTTTTTAACAATATCCATTAATATACTTGGAAAACATTTAAAATGTGTCTTTATGTGTGGGTGTGTTTATGTGTGGGTGTGTTTATGTGTGGGAGTTATTCCTTAGGGTTCTCCAGAAGCTCATAAGTAAATTGCTATGTTTGCATAACATTGTTATCTGTTTTCTAGGCTCACATTTATCCATTTTTTCCATTTAATTAGCCCACCATACACAACTGTATTTCTTATTCTGACACAGATTACTTCTACATACTTGCTGGCTTCATTCCCTCCACAATCTCAGAAGCATTTTTGTATTGCTATGTGACTAACCTCATTGCTGATATCTTCACAGTACTCAATGGACTTTTTTATTTTAACCTGACCTAACCTTTCATATTTTAAAAGCAAAAATCCCTATACCTCTAAGTGGAAGATTTTCAGTCCTGGTTCTTAATTGCAAAGCAACACAATTGCCTCCTTCGGGTGATAGAATGCAATCCAACAATTTGGCAGTGCAAGTAGTCATCATTTAGCGATTGGTTTGTTTAATCATCGTTTGCATTTACAGAAGTGATGAAAAAGCAATTTTACCACAAATCCTCACATTTACACTCCTTGCAGGTTAGTAAAGCAAAGGAAAACTGAAGTGAGATTATAAGCACGAATTCATTTAGCAGTTGCTTTGTTTAATGACCAAGTTGCTGCTCTCAGTTGTGGTCACTAAATAAGGACTATCTGTATAGTGCACAGAATGACCAGCAGTGTTGAACTGCTGTTTTACAATACAGATTTACTGCAGTGGCATATCAAGGCAAGGCAGTGGGAGTGGCCCACTCTTGGTACAGACAATAATGAGCTACATTATCAGAAGATGGTATCCTATCCAGAACATGGTGGTCATGGGTGGGAAGCTGAATCACTGCTGCTGACACATCAAACAGTTGCAAGGACAAAGGCAACTGAGATGGAGAAGGGCAAGCTGGCAGTAATGTGATTGGACCAGCCTGCATTCTGTTACTGTTCCTTCAGCTTTTGCTTAGCACCCACCCCCACCCCATCAGCGTTAGGGCCCAAATATGCTAGATATGCCATTGCCATATGGAAAATATGAATTATTTGCCATTTGTCCTCCAGAAGGAAATTAAAAATGAAACATACTCTTAGAGAATACTCTTAGTGTGTGGAGCATGCAACTATTACATTAAGATTCCATTCTTCAAGTGGAATTGGTGACCAATGTACTCTACTGTTTTGCTATAGAACAAGGGCCTTCAACCTTGGCAAGTTTAAGATTTGTGGACTTCAACTGCCAGAATTCCTGAGCTAACATGACTGGAGGAGGAATTATGGGAGTTGTAGTCCACAAGTCTTAAAGCTGTCAAGTTTGAAAACCCCTGCGACAGAAGATACCAGGATTGGCACTGCTGGAGCACAACAGTAGCGCCAATCCTGACAAGACCTTTCAATTTCCAGATCTATTGGACAAGGGGTGTTCAGAGGCTCTACCCAGAAGGCTTCTTGAAGGCTCGTTCAATAAAAGTTGCAGTAGAGGCTGGGGATTTGTTTTTTGTTTTGTATTTCATAATGCAAAATAGAAGATCAATCAGTATATGACCTAGGGTTACTTCCTCCATTCAGATGCTTTTTATATGTGTTCACACTTTATATGAGTTTATATGGGTTCACACTGATCAACATGCTCAGTATTACTGGTTGGAAATTATGATAGTTGAGAGTAAGGGAACAGAGAGGGCTGGGAAAAGTCCTCTATTGCAACCTGTTCAGCTTGTGTGCACTAGTAATGATTGGGACAGGAGCGATGGTAGGTGGAAATATATTACTGAAATTATTAACTGTGCAATGCTCAGAATACTATTCTGAACTGGACAATTTGAACTCATATTTTATTAAAAGGGTCTGTCTCTTTTAACATATCCATAAAGTATATACAAGATAAACAGCTCCATTTAACATCTGTTTTTGCCTAACTATAAAAAGCATTTGACTTTTTACCCTCTCTCACTTGCAACCATAATTTGTTCTGTGGGCCAGATGAAATAAGATTTGCCTCCCCCCCCCAGAAACCAGATGCTGTGTGCTTTAATTTTGTACCAGGCAGGTGTTCCCCCACCTGGGAAATATGGAGATTTGCCATCTAGCAGAGTTTATGGTTTTTGATGGAAATGCAAGGGCGTTAAATGTTATTTGATGAAGAGTTGCCTTTATCCCTAGTGGGCCCCCATACGCATAGCATATGATCAGTCAAGCAGCTGTTCTGTATTTGAGTTGAAGAGCTATAAGTGGTTGGCCTTTTCAAAACATAAGCAACTGCCTGCTACTATGGTGATGGATTTCAACAGTAAACTCCTGTTTTTAAAGATGTCCAAACATAATAATCCCACTGGACTCATGTTCAGGTGGTCCTGAAGAGTGAATGAACTTGGTTACTATGCCCACAGCAGGCTTGTTTACTGAAGGTTTTTTTTTTACTGACACGATCCAGGTTTCTGGGAAGATGCTGTACTTCAGGGACAATTTTATGTTATTTCAAAACAGTTGCAAGCACAGAGCAGATTTCAGGTCAATTGCACATACTCCTTAAGTCACTTAAAGGAGTAAGTAGCACAGAGCCAGATTTTATCTGGTACTTGAAGATACACATTCTACCATTCCAACCTAAAGTTTGAGCCACAAAGACACCCTCAAGTGAGGACCCTGTGCTAATCTAAAACTGCTCTGAATTAGATCCCATAAAATTTATGGAACTGATTTCTTTTGCAAATAATCTTCAAACTGCCTTTAAAAGATGGATTTTGGGCATGATGGAAGCCCAAAAGGCTCACCCAGATTTTTGAGTGGCAACTCCCCCCAAGCAAGCATAACACAAGGGGCAAGAATTCTTATCCCGGTTTAGCGAAGAGGAGGAAAGTCTTGATATGTCACGTGACATAGCTGCGATGGCATGAGTTTGATACCTATGGCCTAAGGGAAATTGTCTTTTTAAAATTGACAATTGCAGTCAAGTCTCATAGAATATTGGGGAGGTGGGATATGGACAAGCAAAAATGGGTGTAACCTACTTTTTAAAATTAAAATAAACCCTAAAAAGAAAATTGCTATCAAAACACCAAAAGGCATCCAAACATTTGCTGAAATAAAGGCTGTACTCCACTATCAAATGTTCATCCTTCGTGTATCAGTTGCTATATTACATAATCATATACCTTCAATGCTTTCTTCCTCCATCCTTCCATCTCTGCAGCTATCTTCAATCAGTGTTGACTTTCCCAAGTTCTCTCCATCATGTCAGGCTGACCCTCAAATGCCCAGTTTCTTTGCTGGATGCTATTGGTTTCCTGCAGCTCTCCCCCAGCCTAGTGCTCCTCCTTTCCTTAGCAACCTCTGATTCTCCTCTCAGATGTGTCTGGTGTTCTCTTGACTTCCATTCTGCCATTCCCATGCTTCTCCCTTCACTAGGATCTGGTATTTGGATCCATCCATTTCTTATTCCCTTCCCCCCCCACTTCAGTCTGCTTTTTTCTCATGTTATGTAATTGCATAATAATAATAATGTGCAGACCTTCATCTTTATTTTTTTGCAATTCACACAACGAACAAAAGTTATAGTTTCCAGAAGCCAGCACTTCATTTGGAATTGCTTTCTGCCCATTGAAGTGATGGGCATCATACTGCCTATTGCTGAATTAGAGCAACAATCTGAACTGATTCAGATAGGTTAGTGGAAACAATATTTTATTAGAAAGTATTAATGATTCTTTGAATTAAAATGTTTAGATAGCACATATTTCAACCATGCTCCCTTTAACTTTTTTTCCCCACTTTCCATGAGAATATGTGTTCTGCTACTAAATGACAGACAATAGCCGGTGTGAACTTGTGCATCCCTGTAAAATTAATAACATACACCAGTCACTGATCTGGTTTATTTGAGCTGTCCTTTAGCTTAAAATAACTTGCAAGACAAAATGAATCCACTAAAAGATATGTTCTTTTATTTATTTATTTTTTAGAAAAATGTACATCAAAGAGTTCTTTGTTATGATTTTTAGATAAGAAGCAAGAGAAGTCTTTACATAATACAAAAGAATGCTTTTAACTCGAGGTCCTATTACAATTTTCTTTTGCTAAACACCTTACATTTAGAATCACAATTCTGAGTTATAAAACAGATATATTGGTTGACTAAGTTTAATGTCATATTGTAGAAAGCTTTATTAAGAGAAGCTAACTCTTGGATCTCAAATTTAAAAACAGAAAAACCAGAGCCAAACATGATTTTAAAAAAGAAATAATATAAAAACAGCTGTTTTTTAGATTGGAGGATCTTAGTTTACGTATCTACTCCCCATTTTTATGTTGAAGATTTGAATGGTTACTACCTGTACAAACTATAATACTTATACAAAATGATTTCTCCAAATGATTTTTTGTTATTGTTTTGGTTCAGAGGCTTAATAATGTTTGGCAAATACCTCTCTCTTTATGTCCTATTTTTTGGGGGGAAAAGTTAAAATATCAACGAATGGTATGTTTAAGTAGAAAAGATTTGTCTAGTATCTTTTGCTCAGGAAACACCAAGTGCTATTTCCTTTTTATCATTCCAATTAATCTTTATAGGTTTTTAAAAGAACCTCCACTATGAAAACAAATAACTCTCTACAGAATTCTTGCTTTTCTTTAATCGTAAGGCACTTTAAAAGAACAATAGCAAGGGATGTACGTTACCCAAATGTCCTTAATACGCAGGTTAATATTTAGAGAAGAGTCTATATATTCCACTATAGGGCCCCAAAGGAATACAGTACTTCAGTAATTCCTCTTTAGAAGCACTTTATTTTCCCCTATTGGCATGATTTGCTGCCTTTCACTTATGTTAGAAAAATATGTGATTCCTTCACATATGAAGCAGGAATTTGTCCATGTAACCCAATATGTATTTTGAGTGTCACTGGCAGGGTTTATTTCCTAGTTTTGCGATGTGAGAGAATGGAAAGGCATAGAATCTAGAACCTTGAGCACTGGGTGGCTGTCTGTGTACATCCATTTATATATATGTACGACTGACATTGGTAGTTAATTCAATACCAATTTAGTAACTTTGAACATAGAACTGGAAAGGACCTGAGAGGTCTTCTAGTCCAACCCCCTGCTCGAGACCCTATATCATTTCAAATAAATGCTTGTTCAGTCTCTTTTTTGAAAGCCTTCAGTGACAGAACACCCAGAACTTCTGAAGGCAAGTTATTCCATCAGTTAATTGCTCCCATTATTAGGAAATTTCTCCTTAGTTCTAGGTTGTTTCTCTACTTGGTTAATTTCCAACCATTGTTTCTTGCCTTGCCTTTTGGTGCTTTGGAAAATAGTTTGACCCCCTCATCTTTGTAGGAGCCCCTCAAATATTGGAATAGTGCTATCATGTGTCCCCCCCCAGTCCTTCTTTTCATTAGACTAGACATACCCAATTCCTGTAACCGTTTTTTGTACATTTTAGCCTCCAGCCCCCTAATCATTTTTGATCTTCTCTGTATTCTTCTTTGTATTGTGGTGACAGCACTGGATGTAAGCGTGGTCCAAGTGTCATCTAAAATGGCTTTGTAAAGCAGTACTAGAACTTCATGTGATCTTGATTCTATCCCTCTATTACTGCAGCTTAGGACTGCATTGGCTTTTTTGGCTGCTACAATGCCATGTTGGCTCATATTTAAGTAGTTGTCTATTAGGAGTCCAAGATCCCTCTTGCAGTTATTGGCAGTAAGTCAAGTTTCACCTTGTCTATACCTAAGTGTAAGGTATATGTACACTTTTTTTCTTACCAAAGTGTAAAACCTTACTTTTGTCTATGTTGAATTTCATTTTGTTGGATAGGGCCCAGTGTTCAAGTCTGAGCTTGTCTTCTGGCGTGTCAACTACTCCTGCCAGCCTAGTGTCCTCTGCATATTTGATGAGTTCCCCTTCATTTCCCTTGTCTAGATCATTTATGAAGATATTGAAGAGCATTGGACCTAAAATCTTGGTGTATCCTACACTGTTTACTTCCCTCCAGGTGGATATAATTCCTATTAGGGTCCTATTGAGTTTACTGTCAATAAATAATAAAATGACCCTTTTTGGTCTGGACTACATCATGAAGACCATGTGAAGCCCTTTTTCTTAACAGCTGGCTTATTCCATCTTCTTAAAGAGAAAAATACACATATGGATTGATTTTCTCTGTTGAAATAAATGGAGCTTTGCAAGCAAAGGATTGGCATACTGGATTACGATGCCCATTATTTCAGTGGATAAAAGTGGTACTATTGTAATACTGGGTTAAATACTTGCACATATGCCTTGAAAAATCACAACTGAAAGCAAGGTTACCAAGTTATTTTGAAAATGTATGAAGGCTTCTTTTGAAATTACATAAACTATATTTATGGTCTAACCCCACAACTCAGCTATGATCACTGTATGAACAAGTATGTATGTGTCAAAAATAAGAAAAAATCGGAAATTCTGTTTGCTTAGACCCCCAAATAGGCACACAGCCTATTCATGTTCTGATTACAACTTCTGGTGATCACAGAGAAGCAGGAGCTGAGTAAGAATGTAAATTGACTCATTGCCTCCATGCATTTTTTCCAGAAAAGAGCTGCTATGCTATAGGATGGCAATAATTACAAGTTATTGTAAGTATGATAGAGGTGCAGTTTCTCAACAGAAGGTGACAATATCCAGGTTATATTATGTAATAGCATGGTTACAACTACTGATTTCTTTAATAAAGTTTTTTCTTCTAAAAAACACCATGTAAAATCTATAAATAAAATCATAAGTGCTTCATTCAAAAGAAAGCTTCTTTGGTTGCTGTGGGTGTTTTCAAATTACTTAATTTCAGTAACTAAAAAGAGTAAGGTCCCACAATAAGTGTTAACCTTAGTACTGAACTTGACCGATAGTTCATGTTGTTGACCGTCAACAGCTCCAGGTCAATGATATGTTCTCGTGGACCTGTTAATGGCTTGACCAACACAAGCATTGCACTCACTGAGCTTGTTTGCTGAAAGAAAGAAAGGAAAAAATGTTAATGTACAGCCAATGCACCCACAAATAATTTCCCAGGATACGTACTTATGTGAAAATGATTTAGAAAATATATTTCAGAGCTCACACAAGTGTGAGTGCATCTTTCTTTCTTCTACTAATTAAAGCAATCACATCCTTTTTCAGGCTTCAATGTGATCCCGCAAAAAGACACCACTGCTTTAGGTCATTTTAATGACTCTAAAATATGGCTTCCTTAATTAATAACAGATTTGTTATGCTAGCATGAGATTGGAAGCATTTCTTCCAAATCATTGTCAGAGTGTATATACTCCTATATAGATATTCACACAGAGATATAATCTATATATTGTAATGGTTAAGGTGTTAAACCACCAAGGGCAGGTTCAAATTCTCCCTCAGCCATGGACATTTACTGGGAATCTCTGGGTCAGCCCAACATAGATGTGATGGAATGTAGTCTGGATTCCCAGGAGGGAGGGAAAGCATTTTAGAGGAGTAAGAGGCAATTCAGTTCAGGTGGTTTATGTAAGAGAAAAAAAGGTGAAAACAGCCCCTCCCTAATACCTCCCGGAGTATATACTTGATGTAGGTTGCAGTCTGTTTCAGTTTTGCAAGATTTGTAGATAGGTGTGGAGCAATAAAGAAATCTGCTTTAAAGAATCACTGTGTGTTTTCATTTCTGAGATCTGACAACAGAGTTATTTTGTGTTAAAACGTAGTAAGAAAATAAAACATGTATTATGTCTTTAGCAGTGATCAGGTGACACAGTGGGACAAAAGAGTTCTTCACAATGAAGCTGTTGATTCTATCCTCTTTAATTTGGTATGTATTATATTTGCTGAATTCCATTTTCAGCATCAAAGAAATTTCAGAAGAACATACAGAATACTTACTCTAAGAAAGAAGTCTCCATTGTCATTTCCAGATTTAATCCGGAAGGTGTTAATTGTATTGGGGATAATTGTGGTTGCCTGAATTTGGAAAATATCAGATGGCACAGTCCTCTCTGAATGGATGCTCATATATTTGTGAACAATGGAATATGGCAAGTCCCGACAAAGAGGATTAGACACTGTACAAATACAGCGACTGTAAAAGAAAGCACAATGATTGAAAAACATCCTTGTTCCATTACAAACTGGTGTTTGGTTTGGAACTCTACTGATAACTTCCCTTACTTTTCGGATGCAAGCACGTAAGGGTCCTGACAAGGATTTCTTGGGTAACAACGATAGCCACCATGATAATTAGAACACAACTCATCTTCTCGACATTCATTGCGTGTTTCACATTCATTTATATCTATATTCAGAAAAAAAAGGAAAAATGTTCTACAATTCTGCTATTTGCAATCTTTGAGTAGAGAGTTGTTCAAACACTTGAATCTACAATTGTTTATGGAAATTCTGAAACATTCAGGTCACAGTTGTCTCAAAGTTGCTTTTCAAAAGGCAACTGAACTTTCTTGGGGTTTTTTCCCCTTTTCTTTTGATCCCCCACCATTTAGTCAGAACTAAAGAAGCTTCTTGGATGAGAAGCTAAATGTTTCCAAGGGAAAAAAAATCAGGAAAGTCCAGTTGCCTTTTGAAAAGCATCTTTGAATCTGTAAAATATCTTAGTAGTTAGAGCTTAATTATTTTTTGTAGTCTGCAAACTATCTTCTTAGCCCCTCTTTTGCACATATTGTAGTATGCGGATAATGAAGTATATATAAAAAGAAAGCAGATCTCAGAGATCTAAGGGTTGCCCATTGTTCACCTACTATAGTCTATCTCAGAAATGCAAGGCTTCTTATAGTTATTTTTTAATTACATCTATATGTCTATATTTTTATCTATTTTTAAGTAGAGTTCCCCAACTAAATGGTCAGACTGTACTTGATTTCTCCTTGCTCCTTCCCATCCCAGATTTTTGTAGTCTTAGACAAATAAACAACTAAGGTTTTCAATATGCTGTAGGAGAGCAGTGGTGTATGTTGATTGCACATTTTTGCCAGGCCTGGTTTAAATCAGGCATTTCTTAGGTGAATTTTATTTTATACAGGGATGTCAAGCTTGCATCATTATGTCACATGACATATCACAACTTCCCCCCCTTTGCTAAACCGGGCGGGGCATGGCCAGCGCGTGATGCATCCCTCCCACTGGCTGCAGGGTTTGACAGCCCTGATTTTATATTACAGAGAGAATGTTTTGTGTTGAGCAAAGATTTATCATTTGTATGATTTGATTTTTTTAAAAAATAGTGTTAATATTATCATTACTTTTGCAGATATGTGAACTTACCTTGACAGTTTCTTCCTCTGACCAGCTGGTATCCATCTGGACATGCGCAGGAGAATCTTCCTGGCTCATTGACACACTGATATTGGCACAGGAAGTTAGAAGCTCTACATTCATCAACATCTGCAAAACAGAGGCATTTTCTAAGCCAGTTATTGAAGGTTCAGCATCTGCTTTTACACTGAAATTGTTCCTTGGCTATTATCTTCATTACTTGGGCTGCAAAATACAAATGGTTCTTCCTTCCTTCCTGCTTTCTGACAGTTTTTGGAGGGAAATTGCATCTGCCTGCAAGAATGAGGTGTACGAACAGAAATAGAATCACTACTACCAAGTAGAAAGCAAAAAGAGCTTTCAAAGAGCAAGATTTTAGTGAAAGAATCAGCCTTCTAAAATCTTTTTTTTAATTGTGAAAGTTTGCCAGAGAATGTGAGCCTAATGTATTAATCTGGTTGGCACAATATTTTAAGCCATGATATGGATTGTCTATTTTTTGACATATAGTATTGTGGGAGCTCAGCACAACGTTAATGGGAAAATCAATGTGCAGAAGTGGTCTTTTTTCTACTTGCTTCTAACCCATTTTGCTTATGCTATAATTTATTTGCCATGGAAGAATTATTCTTCCCTAGGAGATAACACATGGGAAAACTCCAAGATGCACCAAAATTATATTTCTGAGAATTCTCAAGTGGTGATTCCTGGGAATTCTGGAAACTAATTTCAACATGTGTAGAGTTGTTTCTAGATTAGTGCCTATCTTCCATGGCCACTGAAATAATAGCATGAACAAATTAGGTTATAAGACTCCAGTGTACTTACCTTTGCTTGCATGTGATAAGAAATGTAACTATTGTCTAAAGGCATTAAAGCTTCTGATTAGGAAGAAGAAATGAAGCTGCAAGATGCTTTCTTTACACATTACCAACAGTGAACATATTCTATTCAAAAGGTTCCTTCCCATCCCTGTTGTTTGATAATTTCTTCAAGCTAAACAGCTACTCACCATCACAGCTGATTCTATCTGGGCTTAACTCAAAGCCTTGATTGCACTGGCATAAGAAAGAACCAACTATATTATAGCACAGTTGGGCACAGGGGTTGCCGGTCTCACACTCATTTATGTCTGAGAAGAAAACAAGAAAATGTGGCATTTTTATCTTTTTTTGAACCATTTTAGAGCATTTTCACCATATTCTTTGTTTACTATCCATGCTGGTTCACTTCAAATCAATTTATATAGACGGGGAATGAAACTCCAGCCTCTCAAGTTTGGACTATTTTTTCTGCTTAGTTTTGCTCCGTACCACAAATAAAAATGGTGAGCTATTTTATTCATACAAACAGTGGCTTATATAATTAGAAATAGAATTGATCCTGGTGCTTTATGGATCTGAATAGCTTCAAGCATAGCATTGAGGAGGTTTCCCTGCAGTTTGATATTTAATGTCAATGTTCTAATGAAACTTCCCATTTCATTTAGCACTCAGAAACAAAGTTCATCCAAGTAAGAAATTATTAAAGAAGTAATACTGGCACATCTGGGAAAACCCGAATCTGAGAGTTCCGGGTTTTCCCTTCATAATTGAAAATCAAAACCCATCCCCTGCACCCACTAGTCCATCACACGGTCCAATCACCCATTGTTCCAACTGAAGACATTCCTCCAACCACTCCTTTCCAGGTGCATGGTAACTTGTCCTTGACTTTATGAGAAGAATGTTGTTATGTATAAATTTCCTCCTCTCATGAAATCCGCCCTCCCAAATGCCCAAGTAGTAAGATGTGGCAGGGTAGAAGCTTCTTAGTAAAATATGGCTTCTCAAGCTGACAGTTTCATTGCATAGTGAACTACTGGCAACAGAAAATAACCAGGGCTGATGAGTGTACCTCAGTGGTTTTTCACTGCACCCCAATTATTTTCTGTTTTTCACTGCACCCCAATATGATACCTAAAGCAATTATGGAGGAACACAAAACTCAAACCTGTCTGAGCATGGATACCTGTCAAGCCCGAAATTGACACAAGCCCACATTCAAGTCAAACTCTGTGGTTGGAAGAGAGCCAAAAGCTTTTCATTTTCTTCCTTTAGTGTGGTAGTGAGCTGTTGATCAGCAGTTTTGTTATGATTTTGAGCTCCTTTCTTAAGCCCCTGTCACACAGCACCAACGGATGGAAAGAGGATGTAAAATGGAGAGAAACACTTGCCATCCGTTG
>BHFT01013185.1:0-13494 GCA_004320025.1 Laticauda laticaudata
TTCTTATCTTCCTCCTGCACATTCTTTTCCAGTTGAGTTCTTCTTTGAGGTGGCCATTTCTGACCACTGCTGCAACCACCTTCGAGAAAGGGAGTAATGGCCAGTTGAGGAGGAGAGATGCAGCTCTCCTTGACCCTGCTGGCAATTTTCCCCAGCTTCACCACCTCTATAGGATGGCTTAGTCCTGAATCCATCTGGCTCGGGGCACTCTGGTGGAGAGCATGGATTGAAACCACGCACAATTTTGGTCTGTCGCCAAAGAAGCTCAAACCAGAAGTCCAAGTGTTGTGCTTTTCAAACATACTGTGCCTTGAGTACTGCTCAGTCTACTATGTGTGAGTAAGAGACTGAGAATGAATTGCTAGCTCTGTCTCCATCAGGGCTTTTGTTCAGCCTGTGATCCTTCCAACTTCTGTCCAATTGTCTCATCATTACAAATTCAACTCTTCTCCACAACCCATCTCCTTTTTGCTGTGGATAGAATATTGCAAGGGAAAAGTATTATACTTCCTTACTTTCTCCCTTTCCATTTCACTAACTCACAAACCAGCTCCCCCCCCCATTGATTGCAGAGAGATTTTTCAGTTTGGTTCTTTATCTCTTTAAGTTTTCTGTGTTAGATATCTTCCTTATTTTTCTTACTCAATGTTCCTATCTCCTACCTCATCCCAAAGATGCTTTTTTAAGAGGCTACTAAACTTTCTGGTTTTCTTTGAAGGTGTTTCACTGAAGAAGTTTCTTGGATAAGAAGTGAAACGCCTTCAAAGAAAAAAATAGAAAAGAAAAACCAGAAAGTTCAGTTGCCTCTTGAAAAAGCACCTTTGAGACAACCATGACCTGGATGACTGAGAATCTCTACAGGCCTCCTACTTCCCTCCCCTCCATGCATCTCTCCTTTTTATATTTCTCAATTCTTCTCAATATCCCAGGCAAGACACCCAATGTGGAGTCCCCACAATCCAAATCCTTCTGTACAAAGGACTGGGTTTGAATCTCAGGGAGACATTTTCTATCTTGCCTGTTTTGACTCCTCTCTTGGGCACCACTGACATAAATGTACAATTGTATATTGTAGGGTTATGTGAAAATTATGCCTAGATGGTGTCATGTCAGTATTAATAAGAAGGGTGAATCACAAAATATAAATTTTCCATTTTAATTCTATTTTCTCTGGAATTAAGAAAAAAATGCATTATCCCTATGTCTGAAATACTAGAAAATGTCTTGAGGAAAAATAACAGTATTCTTGGCATCATACAATATATTTTTTATTCAAGGGACTAAAATTAAATTTGGAATGTTCTCCTCCTGCTGGGAAAAGCTTGACTCTAAACCAGAAATTAGTTGGATCTAAATACAATCCACTCTGGACATGATTAACCTAATCAAACTGTGCTTCCAGAAATCCAGGAAATGAAATGTTTATAACACGGCTTCCCAAATAACTTTCTTCTCAGTTTTTCTTACCCCTTTTGCCAATTGTTAGGGGATATTATGGATTCTTCCTTTTCCTATGGTACCAGAGAGTCCTGTAAAATATCTGGTAATTTAATTCCAGACAGACAAGTTTCATAGATGCGATTCATTTTTTGATTTTCCCTCTGACACATAATCGTCTTCAATAAAATGTTAGAAACAAATGGTGTAATGAGGCTCAAAAATCTGCCTGCCTTCCTGTTTGAAGGTCCATGTGAAAGATTACTTTCTGAAAATGGAACAGAATGATACCAAATTTCATTTGGTGGAGAAACAGAGCTCTCTCCAAAAAATAGGGTATGAAAATGGGATTGGGAATTGGGGAGAAAAAATTATAGGAAAAAAGAAAAGAAAACCCAGTTCATTTCTCATGGTGTTTCAGAATGCTACTGACTGTTCCATTCTAACACTTCTCATTTTATGCTTCCTAGAACAAGAGCACACCTGCACATATGCAAAAGGGGAAAGAAGAAGAATGCATGTATACAGAGAGGAAACAACTGACTTGATTATGTGGAAAAGAATATTGATAAATCTTATGGTTGTTAGAGTCGTGGTGGCGCAGCAGTTAGAATGCAGTACTGCAGGCTATTTCTGCTGATTGCCGGCTGCCTGCAGTTTGGCAGTTCAAATCTCACCAGGCTCAAGGTTGACTCAGCCTTCCATTCTTCTAAGGTTGGTAAAATGAGGGCTCAGATTGTTGCTGGCTCTGTAAATATGCTGGCTCTGTAAACCACTTAGAGAGGGCTGTAAAGCACTGTGAAGCTATAAAAGTCTATGTGCTATTGCTATTGTTGGTAAAGGGATAGGAAGAATTCAGAAAACCATGTTTCTGCATGCTTTCCCTATCATTATATCCTTTTCAATGTTAGAAATAATATAAACTGTCCGTTTTCAGTAGGATAATGCTCTAAATCCTGACTAGGACAGAATCAAATTTGGTGTGTATTTGTGTGTGTGTAATACAGTTTCTATCATTCAACCATAGCAATATGGGTTCAGCCAACAATTACTATTTTTCTGTTTCACACATGTATCAGAGATGGGGTCTTTTGCTTAACAGGGTAAAGCAATGATGTGTTTCGTCAAAGAGGCTGGCTCTTACCTTACATATTTTGTATAATTGTAAGTAGTGCTGAAAAAAGGAGAGAATGTGGTCTTTTGTCAACCACCTTTTTTGTGGCAAACTGTGAACCTGTTTGAGGATTACAAATACAACCTCTCCCCCAACATAGTTCCCAGTAGCCAAGAATAAACAATGGCCTCACTAACCAAAAGTGAAGCAGTTTATACGTGCATCTGATTAAAAGCTAAAAAGATTGGTCCCATCCAAAATCAATCTTTTGATTTTATTAGAATGCCTTATCTTAGAAAGAGAGAGATTAAGAGAGAGAGAAACTTGCATTCCCAAATTTTCCTATTTCCACCCTTTCCTCAGTAAACATCTAGACATTAATGGGTAGATATTTGTCTTCAGTGATTTAAAAGATACATTTATAATTAAAACTTTCTCATGCAAAACTGCACAGTTACAGTTAGCCGGCCCTTGGAGATTCAAGATGTTTACAAGAATTAGTTAAGATCTTATTTTCTCTAGAACATGAACTGAACTGAATGGAAGGGACAAGTCCTTAACAGAAGGACCAAGAACTATCCAGATGGAGAGATTAGGGTGTCTGTGGAGGTTTAGCCTGACTGGTGAGAAACAGTTACAATTATCTGCTTTTGGAGAGTCCTGAGAAGAATGATTCTGCCAGTGAGTTTAAATGACCATGTCTCTCAGTTCATAACACCTGCACAGCTGTCTACTTAATCCTGCCAGACCATCTGTCAGCTGGGATGCTTAGTGGAATTACTCTTGGTGTGTCTTAGTCTTTGTCAATAAAGAAGCAAATAAAAGTTGTCTAATGAGAAGCATATATTCTTCTGGTACTTTTCCAATAAAGGGAAACTCCCCACCCCAAGAGATATGCACTATGCCTGACTGCCTGGGTTTGATACCTGAGCACTGCATGATTGGGTGAGCTTCTGTGTCTTGCCCTAGTTCTTGTCAACCTAGCAGTTTGAAAACTTGCAAACGTGAATTGATAAATAGATACCATTTAAGTGAGAAGGTAATAGCTTTCCATGTGTTGTATAGTCATGCTGGCCATATGACCATGGAAGTGTCTTTGGATAACATGGCTCTCTCAGTTAAAAAATGGAGATGAAAACTGTCCCTCCCAGAGTTGGACATGATTAGATAGGGTAAAACTTTACTTTTATCTCTAATTTATATGGGTATGATTAGTGTCAATATATCTCTACCAATACCATTCACATATACACTTTATACACCTTATACATATACACTTCTAAATAGGTATATGTCCATATACCTCTTTTTCATTTCTATTGGCCATGAATTCAAATCTTAAAAGGACTAGTAAGAGTTTCAAATTGCTTGCTATCAGTTAGACTTGCAGAAAGCAAATCTGATAGGTTAAGCTACTAATTTGAATCCTGTTTTGCATAGCTGGACACATTCTTTTTAGGAAAACAATATATGAATTTTAAACCTTTCATTTAATATTTCAAGTTTAATATTTGATGATATAATGGACAAAGCAGTTAATAGTCTACAAGACTAAATAACCCTTATTAGGGACAATTCCATTCAACACAGTTTGGGATTTTGGGATTTAAAGACCATCTGTCAGAAAAAAACTGCTAAGGAGAACAAGTCTCATAAAGATCTAGAACTGGAATATTAAATTATTTCAGTCCTTAATATATTTATACCTGGCAAGGATAATTTTACTATAGCTTTACAAAATTAATAAGATTCGATTTCTGACTCGAAACTCTTAGAGTAGAAAATGGAGGAATAGAAAATGGAGCGAGGGGGATCATGAATAAATGCACCCTAGTTTTGGAGGAAACATGCACCGCAATACATTCTGGAACTTATTGTGATTTTCTATTTAGTATGTATAATGTATATATAGGGCTGCTGTTTAAGCTCCATGAAATTTTGAATGCAGAAGTAGCTTATTGGCAGTTTGGGATTTAACAGATAACAGATAATCAGAGTTGGAAGGAACCTTGTCGGTCATCTAGTCCAACCTCCCTGCCCAAGCGGGAGACCCTACACCATTTCTGACAGATGGCAGTCCAATCTCTTCTTGGAAGTCTCAAGTGATGGTGCTTCCATCTATTCATTTAATGCTTTGACTGAACTAAAAGTGACTGTTTAGTAGTTTAGAAAACATATATGTAAGAATTAGCAATTTTAATCCAAAGAAGTTTCAATTTTTTAAAATTTAAAATATATTCTTAGATAGAAGTTCCATATACTGTATATAAATGATCAATGACAATCTTTAGATCAACCAAAAGCATAACAGATGACCATAAAGTTTTTATGAAATTTAGAGAAAATAAAACTGACCATATGATGTGTTAATGTTCTTTAATTTAGCCATGAATATTTTAATTCTAATTTTTTAAAAATATTGTTATAGCTTAGTGAGAAATGGCCAATATTATTGCTAATTTGGGCACAAATATTGCTTCAGGGCTGATGCTTTCTATCTGTTTCACATGCTTATCCAGTATTTGGACAAGTATTTGCTGTGTTTACCTGCAAAGGAACAGAAATTGTAAAACAGTCATTTCATTTCCAGACTTACCAAAGAAAATCTTTCAAGAAATTCCTTCAAAAATACAGAATCGATCTATTTGCTTCCTCAGCATCTTCCACAGTTCAAACCCTTAAAGGAAAGATGCTCCTTTAGCTTTATGTTTTGATCACTTCTATTTCCATTAAATCATTGCAGAAGAGATTAAAATGTGCTCCTTGCTATGTTAAATTGTTTACGTCCCTTGTTAAAATGAAATGTACATGAATTATAAGTCTGCACTGATAACCAAGCTGCCATTGAGAAATATAGTAGTGAGACAATCAGACATTCATATTTTTATTTGGAAAGGCTTGTCCTTGTTTCCATGGTAAATGTTTATTCTTCTGATCTCTTATAAGATGATGAACTAAAGAGAAGCAGAAAGGAACAGAAACTGCAGGACAAAGGTTAAAAAGAGGGAGAGAGAAGGAACACACACAAGGCCAAACAATTAGAAAAATGTGTTCAAATGACTCTTTTACTTTACTGAAAGAACCAATTGTACTTGAAATAAGGTGTGGGTTTTTTTGTAGAAATATTTAGATCATGTGACGTGTTAATTCCACTTTATAATGCCTTAATAAGACCACACTTGGAATACTGCATTCAGTTTTGATCGCCGTGATGTAAAAAAGATGTTGAGAAGTGCAGAGAAGAGCAACAAAGATGATTAGGGGACTGGAGGCTAAAACATATGCATAATGGTTGCAGGAATTGGGTATGTCTAGTTTAATGAAAAGAAGGACTAGGGAGACATCATAGCAGTGTTCCAATATCTCAGGGGCTGCCACAAAAAAGAGGGAGTCAAGCTATTCTCCAAAGGACCTGAGGACAGGAGAAGAAGCAATGGGTGGAAACTAATAAAGGAGAGAAGCAACTTAGAACTAAGGAGAAATTTCCTGACAGTTAGAACATTAACTGTGGAACAGCTTGCCTCCAGAAGTTGTGAATGCCCCAACACTGGAAGTTTTAAAAAGATGTTGGATCATGTACCAGAATGCTTTCTATTAGGAATTATGTCAAAAAAATACAATAAAGATGAGCTATACTTGATTATACATATTATTACTGTGGCAAGAATAGCATTTGCTCAGAACTGGAAAGAGACAGACAGACCGAATGAAGACAAAGTAATAAATAAAATCTTGATATGTGCTGAAATGGACAAGCTAAAGCCCATGTCACACCGCCCAACAGATGCAAAAAGGACACAGCGGATGAGCAAAATGTTCCATCCGTTGTTATCCGCTCTTCAAAAAGGGCAAAAATTTGCATAACCGGAGCGGATAACACGGACGCGCGGAGGACGCAGGGTGGATGCAAAGCAGATGCGAATGGAAGCCCAGCGGAATGGAAGCGGCGATGGGGGCGATGGCACATACCGCAGGGCTTCCGGGGGGGCCTTAGCAAAGCAGAACGCAGAACGGATACAGCAGATGAAGCGGATGAAGCGATGCAGAGCGGAAGCCTAGCGATGCCTTGGCGTTCAATTGCGCATGCGGGGATGCATTGCGTCAGCCCCGCGGATATAACGAAGCCAGATCAAAGCAGGTCGCGCATCAGAGGACAAGACCTGCTGCCGGACCACATCGAATGCCTTGCCCTGTCCTGCGCTGCATGTCTGCCTGCCAGCCCTTGCTGCCAGCCTGCTCTACCAGCCTTGCTGCCAGCCTGTCTGCCTAAGCTCTGCAGCCTGCCTGCAAGCCTTGCTGCCAGCCTGCCTGCCAGCAACCTTGCCTGCCAGCCTGCATCCTGCAAAGCCTTGCTGCCAGCCAGTCTGCCTGCCAGCCTTGGGTGCCCTGCTGCCTGCCAGGTCTTCCTGCCAGCCTTCCTGCCAGCCTTCCTTGCCAGCCTTGTGCCAGCGCTTTCCTTGCCAGCCTTCGGTCAGCCTCCTGCCAGCTTCCCTGCCAGCACACAACCACAACCAGTTGGCGGAAGCCACAGCAGAGCGCCTCAGCCATCTGCTGCAAGCCCTGGCAGCAGAGGGACAGGGCTAGCCATTCCCGCAACCCTGGCCCTCATATCTGGTTCTTCCTGGGCTTCTGCAGCATTGGGCCTCGCTCTTCTGGGCTGGGCTTCTGCTGCTTCTGCTCTGGGGAGCGAGCGAATATGAACCAGAGAACTCCAGCACCAACCACCCTCCACAGGCACCTGCAACTCTTTCAACCCTGGATCTGAGCGACCAAGGAGCGAGTGCCAGAGACTTCATTTTTGTTTTATAGCTTGTTTGTTGAATAAAGTCATTTTTTGCTTCATCACACTTGCTTCGTTTCTTTTTTTTATATTAATAAGTCTTGGTTGATAATTTTAGAAAATGGTTTAAGGCCTTTGCATGCTTGTGGTTGGGTTGCAATGGGATGGGCAGGGATTACCTTTGGGATCGGGTATTCAGCTGTGGGATAGATAAAACCTCGCAGTGCAAGCATAGTGGGGACTGTATGGGTCCATCTCCCAGTCTGCCAAGCCTTTGGCTGCTTTATTTCAATAATAATGTATATAATCATCCACGACATTTCAACATAAACACAAACTCTTTATATAACGCCCGCTGTTATTGTTGGCCATCCCAACATACGCATGGCCCAATCTCATCCGGGTTGATGAGACAGGCTGAGAGAAGGCATCCATTAAGCATCTACATCCTGCGTGTTGCCACTTCCACTGCTCCTAGCTGGGAGTTTGCACCAGTGTTTCAGGAGGTTGGCGCTGCTTTCTTGCTTCATGTGAGGCTCTGTTGCGGCTGCCTTGCTAACAATCCACAGTGTCATCAGGAGTTCGCCCTTGCCAATCCATGCGACCACGCCCATGTTCCCTATTGCCTGGTGCGGAGTCCGAGCAGCCTGTTCTGCAAGACGTCGTAGCGGGTTGCGCATGAGATTGTGCAGGATGCAGAGCAAGCTTCCATGATTGTTCCTCACCGCCGTCTCTGGGCGATGCTTGCATGGTGGTTAAGCAGTACCTTGGAACCTGTGCCAGCGATGCCAAAAAGCATTCTCCACACCCTCGCCTTGCCCTGGACCAGCCTGTAGTTGAGAGATCCTTCCTTCACGTGAGGTATTTGGAGGTTTGTACGGGCTTTCATGAGGTAGGTTGTGAGGGAGAAGAGCGTCATCCCACCATGAGAAGTAGGCACATCTTGCATGTCCGTTGGGCAGGGGTCTCGGATCTGGGAAGCCCGGATGATGAGGTTGCATTCTAGCCCCTCCTTGAGGCGACTGGCATTGGTATACCTGGGGCATCTAGAGCTGCCCCCGTTTGCCCTGAACAAGTTTGATGTACATAAACTTTCCGTAACGTCAGCATCGACTCATGGTTGAAGAGGATGATGCTGAGAAGCAGCTTGGAGTTGAAATAAGTGGACTGAGTTGGTTTGGAGCTTGCAGCACGTGCCTTCCCATCCTATAGCTCAACGGGGTTAGCAACTCTACACTTTTGGTAAGCTTCTGCAATCCTATGTCTATCTTCTCCATACCTTTCTTCAGATGGAGGGGTACTGGAAGAGCTGCCCTACCTGTGTTCTTCGATGATTGGCCTTGCACCCACTTCTTCTGACCAACATGCTGATGGTATTGGATGGCACCCCTCCAGCCGGCTACTGCAATGCTCCTGCAGGAGTCTCTGAGGCCACGTGGCAACAGAGCAGTGCCACCTTGAGCCCAGGGGTCCAAGGCTGGGGCCGGAGCTGGTGTTTGCCTGGCTTCACCTCGTGGTGTCAGGCGCTGCACAAACTTCGTCAACATGGCTGCGAGGCATCCTCATGAAGTTTCTGAACGCCCGAGTGTCTTCACTCACTGAGCTCCAGCATCAGCTTGTTGTACAGTCTGTCCCTGCTCCTTCTTGGCGAACCTATACTTTGGACTCCAGACTCTTTTGGTGCCGTCCTTTTTCTTTCTCGGCAGTATTAGTTCATCAAGACTGCAGATGGCTATCGGCACTGTTGCAGAAACGATGGTGGCTGCCGAAAAGGACTTGTTGACAATCCACGGTGGAGCATGACTCGGATGCTGTGGAAGAGGAAGATCCAGAATGGAATGGCTGCAGAGTGTTCCGCACCACTGGCCGCTGCTGTTCTGAAAGTGAGAATGTCAGACCGAGTTGCTCCCCCGTTTTTATACGCAGGAAGGTGTCCCTTTGCATCCCTAGTCACTCCTCTAGGATCCTCTAGGGCATCCTGCAGACATCCTAATCCCGATGATAGGTCGCTCCGCGAACATTGTTTCCGTCTTAAACATCTGTTGATTGCCGTGCTGACCGCGTAAGTTTCTTTTTTTATCATCCCAATCTGTTTTCCAAAATGCTATTTTCTTAAAACACTAAAGATGAAGGTTGGTAGAAATGAAAGGAAGGAATATAAAGTTGATTTATGTGATCAAAAATCCATGCCAATGAAATGAGGTCTAGGTATCAAATGTTTAGCCCTGTTTTGAATAAGTAAGAAATCTTTAATTTACAACTGGAATTCAATTTCGATCATAAGGCAATATGGTTATAAAGTGGGTCATCAGTTGTTAGTCCATATATGACATGTTATACACTAAATAGATAAAACAAGTGGCTCAACATTTTAAAGAGGCAAGTTTCCAATCTCAGGGGAACATTTTGATATTTTAGGACACTAGAACAGAGTTGTGTTGTGGGAGGAACATTTTTAATGAGTTGACAGAGTACTAGACACTGATCCATGGTAGATCAGCCTTCCCATACCCATATTTCTCTGCTAAATGTATTTTCTTGTCCCAGTTTTTTTTAAAAAAAACTAAACCAAAATAAAACTAAACCCAAATGCAAGCTTTGGTCAGAAAATCATGGTTGCAGGTGTTTGAAACACAGATGGTGTTATTCATAGGGATTTCCTTGGACTTGGTACCAATTCAACCCATTGCTATATTCATACTTTGCAATAATTAAGTAGAGTTTGTGAAGATTTGAGTTTGTGAAGACATTTTGCTATAACATGATAGGTTTCTCACTCCTTATGAGACATCCACCAAACTGGCAATTGCAAGCACTGATCTCACCATTATATTGATCTTGGTTGCTATGTAGCCTTCATATTTTCCCACAACTGAAGCAATACCATTGTGGGCATCTGGTTGAAATGAAGAGACAGAAAAAACTAAGACTTTTAGGGGACAAAGTGTGGAGTTCTTTGTTAATTTTAGGAACCTTGTTGATTATTAGCAGACGTATGTGGTGAAAGGAGGTGATTATATGGAGAAGAAAGTATAAGTATCAAAATATCTCATTTCAAGCATTATTTCCTGTTTTATTTATTGAAATATTCTGATTTAGGCTAAAGTTATGGAGGTAGAAGCATTACTTTTCAAATATGAGTTTCCTCATATTTGACTTGCCAATTCCATCATCCCTTTCTTTTTTTAATGTTCATTTCCCCCCAAATACAATTGTACTTGAGAAGATGCAGCATTTTGTACTTCTGTGCATGTGTCTTTCATTAAATGTCAGAAATCTATACCTACAAAATATCAGAAGGTTGTTGCCCTCCTTTCTACCTCATCTTATATTAAATTAATGTGCTTTGTAAAAATGAGACAAAGTCTATCATAAAAGTATATCTCAGATATTACATTTTTAAAACAATGAAATAAATTAAGTACAAAAATCTTTATATCAATAATTACAAGATTTATCACAATTTATTAATATACTGTATATGTTGACAGTAACAGGAAAAAGCTTGGCACAGTATCGGAAATGAGATATTTCACCCACAATATCAGACTGGGGTATCAAAATTGGAGAATATACTGCAATAGCAAAACTGACAGTATATATCCATAATATATATTTAACCAAATTCAAGCAGGCAAAGCTCTCTTATACACAGAATATTGCATAACATATTATATACATATGATTTTTAGGACTTAAAAGTTAACAACAATCACTAACATTTGATGTAATATGCAAATATTCAAGTTAATGACTGGACACAAATGGAAGGAAAAAAAGACAAGGATCTATTTTCAGAAACTTTTTACCTTTTTTTGTTTTTAATCCAAATATAGTAATTATTTTTTGTTTGTTTTATTAAAATAATACAATATATATTTTTAAAAACAGATTAGTTGCAGAATAATATGTAAGGGATTTTCATTCAACTTTTTTTAATTAATAAAGCTTGTTGACAGATTATCCACTTTTATGTGATGTGCGAAGGAAAATGTTCCTCCTTCTTTGAAAATAAAAAGATTAAAAATAAAGATAAGTCAAGACATGATGTTTGATTGTTCTGAAACTCTGGCATAAAAATATATTTTTTCAATGATATAGCTGTATATGTGAAAAACACTATATGTGAAAAACACTGATTCTACAATTATTCAGAAATTTGGAAGGGAGGAGATTAAAATACTATGAGAATAAAGTGTTGTGAAATAACTACATCATCAAATACTTGTGCCTCTATTTTGGGTCCTTAATATGGATTACCCATATTAAGAGAGAAAATTGGAGAAAGGAAGAATACAATGTGTACTGAGGAATAAAAAATGACACCAACTTCTGAATACTTTGTGAAACTCGCATAATCTGTATTAAAAAGCTCAACAGAAGAACATCCATGGACCCAAGCCACTTAGGATGCTTTATCTGTCTAATGAAGAATATTTATATTGAGAGGTTAATTGTCTGCAAGTGACTCATAGCAATATCATATGACCTGTGTTCATCTGTGTTGGTGACAAATTATCCCCTCTATTTTCAAATTCAGCCACATTTTATCAGTTCATCCATTTCCTGTCATATTATGATTGACAAGTTATTACTTAGAAATAGATACATTAAGTTGTACCCAGAGTGGATCATAGCTAGAGTGTCAGTAAGTCCATTTCACATTGCAAACACATAGCAACCTTCCCCAGAATGTTCTGTCCCAAGCTGGTCTTTGAGATCCCTCAACAATGCACCCTGTGCTATTATAATCCATTCATCTTATTCCTAGTCATCCTCTGCTTCTCTTTCCTTCCACCTTTCCCAGCATTAGGAAGATTTCAAGGGAATTCAATCATCATTTAATGTGTCGGAAATATGATAATTTGAGCCTGATGATTTGTTCCTCAAGTCAGAATTCTAGATTATGTTCCATTTATTTGGCTTTGTTTGGCTATCCATGATATTATTCTATAAAGAAATATTTGTTACAGATTTTAATAAAAGTATTTAAATCTAATTCAAGCTAAAAGAAAAAGAAAAAAAGAAGAAAGATAAAGAAAGAAAGAAAAAGAAAATAAAAGACAATTGAAAAAAAGAAACAAAGAAGAAAGAAAACATATAACATAGAAAGAAAAGTAACAATATAGTGTGAAAAAGAAAAGAAACATAAAAGGAAGTGACTTCCAACCTTCTACTCAACAAATATAAATTATTTTTTTAACTCTTAGTTTATAGTCAATGATCTCTCCACCCCATTTTTCATATCTATAGACAAATCCACAGTTAATGATTTCTAACAGTCTTAATCTTTAGCCCATTCAAATAATATCATAGAATTTGATTTCTTTTCATTTCTGTTTTCTTCTTTTTCACAAGATTCTTTAAAGATTTAAAAGTCCTTTTTTAAAATCCAATATAAAAGAATTATCCCAGTCACTTTCGTAGTTTTTTATTTGATTTTAAAACATCAACCAGTTTCTTTTGTATATCCAGTGAGACATCCTTTTCCATATCATTTCCATGACCTGTCATTGGTAGATCCATTTTTATATCATCTCTGCCTTGTCAAATAAAACTTGTTCCTCATCTCTCATTTCTTCCATGATATCTTTTGAACATAGCCTGTCCATGGACACAAACATAGTGATTAATATTGCTGATGTTAACTTCTGATTCCATTTTTCAAAAGTGTCTTTCAGAACTTTCAATGTTAAAATGTTTTATATGTTCTACTAATTTAACTGTAATCAGGCTTGTGTAGTTTTTCCTTTAACTAAAATCTTGAGTTCCAAGTGTCCAGTTTTTTAAATTGCTTATCTTTATTTTGATTTGCTAAAAGTCCAAACAAATCCATTTCCCTCAATACTTTTTATAATTAATTCTAAAATCTGTAAACAACATAAAGGGACATTTTATTATGTTTGGGGGGGCATGTACAGTAGATATCCATATCAAAGTCTTTGTCCACACAGTCTCATAATTTGAAGATTGAAAACATCTTTATTAAGAGAGAAGCAAGAGACGTGCACTCACAGCATCACCCCAAAGCAGATCTGGAGTTATACCATAATCATTACCTCATGTCACGTATTAAAAAAATTCAACAACTGGTGTTAATTTCTGCATTTGGGAAACTTTGGAATGAATATATATATATATATATATATATATATATATATAT
>BHFT01013188.1:0-12066 GCA_004320025.1 Laticauda laticaudata
CTATTCTTTGATGATGGCGTGCACCACTTCTCTGACCCACAATGCTTATGGTGTTGTTGTTGGCACCCTCCAGCCTTACTGCATGCCTCCTGTAGGTTGTGTCCTTGAAGGCCAGGTGGCACAGAGTTCAGTGCCACTCTGAGCCAGTTCCAGGCGGGCTGATAGTTGGTATTTGCCCTTGGTCTATTCCTGGGTGTCAGGCGCTTGCTATCAACTTTGTCAAACAGGTGGAGGCAACCTCCATGAAGTTTGGATAATGCCCGAGTTGTCTTCGTTCCTGAGCTCCACCATCAGCTTGTGTAACAGTCCTACCTGCTCTCTCCCGATCTCATCTTTGGAACCCAGAACGCTTCTTGGGCCACCTCCTTTTTCTTCCGTAGTATGAGTTCACAGAGCCTGTAGATGTGCTGTCGCACTGTTTGCAGAAGGATGGTGGCTGCCAAAAGACTGTGTTACGATTCACGACCTGACAATGACTGGCATGCTGGGAAAGAGGAAGAGTCATATGAAGGCTGCAGAGGTCTGCACAGCTGCTGCTGCGTCATCGCTGGTAAAGTGAGATGCAGACAGTGCTCCACCTTTTAATAGGCGTATAGGTTGTCCCTTTGCACTCCTTAGGCATCTCTAGGCATCTCTCTAGGTATCCATGTAGAACATCCTTAGATATCAGATAGTCCCTCTGCGACGTTTTTTGCTGTTTTAAACGCTTTGTTCCTCTTGGCATTCCGTTCTGCATCTGTTCTGCATCCGTGTCTGCATCGGGCGATAGTCTGCAGTTCTGCTTCCACTTCCTCCCCGATTCGACATAAGCGGAGCGGTTGCGATATGTGGAACAACGATGTCTACTGAGAATATAGCGGCACTGCGTAACGGATGCAGAATGGATGCGTAGCGGATTGGAGAACAGGACGGAATTGGATAGATTTTTTCTGTGCTGCAAAAATTTTGAGCAGCTCAAAACCTTTGAGTGACTGAAACATCTAAAGACGGATGCTGGACGGCTAGGAGCGGAAGCAAAAACGGAGAGTGAGTACAGTCGCGTTAACCAACGGATGGCAAGCTTTTTTGTCCATTTTACATCCTCTTTGCATCCGTTGGTGCAGTGTGACAGGGGCTTTACTTTATATTTTACTGTTGTTTTGCACTCTGGTTGGATGTTAATTGCATTGCCTATATCCATGGCAATGACAATAAAGTTGAATCTAATCTAATCTAATCAATATATGGAGAATTATAATGTCAACACATAATAAGAGATAAAGAATATGATTTTCACTACAAAAGATAATTCTCCTTAAACACATATAGTTCCCATATGAACTGAAATAATAGCATTCCACTGAAAAACCATCAGAAGTGAGAAAAGTGTGGAATGAGATTGACCAAACTTTAATGGTTGAAATTATTAGAAAATATTGCAAACTAAAGGAACGAAAGCCTTTTTGAGAACATGATGTGGTGCACATTGGATAATGCATCTTGATTCTTCTGGAGCTCAACCTCTCTGGACATTTAAATGTTGACTTGGCAAGGCACATACAAATGTATGAATGCATCAAAAGAAGAAGATGTAAACCTGCATGCCCAGATTTAATACTGGAGGTTCTTTTGATCTTCAATGTGATAATTTTTCTGTTCTCCTGAGGTTCACACACATTTTTCCAACAAATGAAAATATAACTATGAACTTAGCTTGATTTCTGAAGATTACATGGACATAGCCATGCAATTTTCTTGACAGAAGTACTTTGCCATGACCTCCAGTGTTCATTTTCCTGTAATCTACAGCAGTGGTGGGATTCAATTTTTTTAAAACTATCGGTTCTGTGGGTGTGGTATGGCTTGGTAGGCATGGTAGGGGAAAGATATTGCAAAATCTCATTCCCACCACACTCCAGGGAAAGGATACTGCAAAATCACCATTCTCTCCCCATCCCACTAACCTGCTTTCCGGCTCTGTTCTCCTGTGCAGGGCAATAAAAGAAGACCCAGATAATCAGCTGGGACTCAAGAGGTAGAGAATAGATGGGGCGGGGCCAGTCAGAGATGGTATTCTGTACTCAAATTTTCTGCTACTGGTTCTCCAGAACTTGTCAGAACCTGCTGAATACCACCTCTGGTCTGCAGATCTGGATTTTTCCAAAGGTTCCATCCGAGAGTTAAGTCCTGCTTTGCTTAACTTTCAAATGCAGGCCAATGCTGCCATTTTCTGAACTGATTCTTATTAGGGCTGTGCAAGGCTTTGAAGGATTGCTTTGCTTCAGGGTTTCTTTGAGAGAAGCATCTCTTCAAAGCTAATTCCAAACTGTTGCAGTCTCCTGCTGTTAAGCAGCAACAGAAATTGCTATGCTGTTATACTTCATAGTGCTCTGGCACCCATTTCTGGCATGTTGAATGACATGAAGAAACTTCTGTGCATATTGAATGTGACATAGAAGGGGGAGTGATGTGAAATGCCTCAGTGTTACAAAAGATTGTCACCTTTGTGCCTCACTGAAGTGAACATGACAGCAAGCAGCGCCTTATTAAGGCAGATAGTAGCTGCCTCACATGAACTTAATATTTATCCATTTATTGAATATTGAAAGACAAAGTTGAAAGACAGAAAAAGTATTTATGTTTGTGCATGTGTTTGTGCATGGGTGTTTGTGTATATGGAGAGAGAGATCAATAACCAAAGTGTGAAATTATACAGAGATATGACTGCAATATGAAATAGTGACTTGTATGTGTAAATAGCCATCACATATCTGCAGTTTGCTGGAACTTTAATGTCCCTTCACTAACAGATATATGTTTTTCCAATGAAAATAACTGTATTTCATCCATCCATGAACCACTGAATGGCATGATATGTATGTATTAATCAGATGTAAGCTTCTTGCTCATATTTTACTGCTTTTTTATTGCCTTTTAAAAACTCCATCAGCAAATTTTGTTAGCTGATTCATATACTATGGGAAAATAGGGAAATAATGTTGTTAATGGCTTCAGCATTTTCTGTTCCCCTGCCTGCTGTAATCTATAAAGTGAGGATGAAACCCAGAAGGTCTACTTCAAATTTTATAGATGATGTGACATAAGGAAGTGTGATTTATCTATGCATCTTTCCCAAGCAAATCAACCTGAATAATATCATGACATCATACCGTCAGAGAGATGAATTAAACCAACAATCTGTTCAGTGTAGGAATTCAAGTATTAAAGTAGTCCTAGCAAATGGCTCTTTGAATACTCTCATCAAAGTTGAGCTCAGTATTCAACAGAAGAGGTTCTGGAACTTCTTTAGTTATCTTTTCTCAAAATTATATTTATCCAGTTTGTTTAGACTCTTGTCTTTCCTGTAAGACTTAATTTATCCGAGTTGTCTTTATCTGTATCTGTTATAAAAAAAAAATTCTGAATCTCTCTTAAGTTAAGAAGCCCAAAACTGGCCATAGTACAATGCAAAATAAGAAAACTATTCCTTAAGAGTGAAATAATTTTTTACAATGAGTGAATGAATGAATGAATGAATTATTTATTGCCAAGTGTGTTGAGACAAGGAATTTGTTTTTGTGCATGTGATCTCAGTGTACATAAAAAGAAAAGATACATTCATCAAGAGTCAAAAATCATAAGATACAACACTTAATGATAGTCATAGCGTACAAATAAACAATCAAAACATACTAGGAAATAGTCAATATAAATCGTAAGGATGCAAGCAACAAAGTTACAGTCATACAGTCACAAGTGGGAGGAGATGGGTGATAGGAATAATGAGAAGATTAATAGTAATGCAGACTTAGTAAATATTTGGATAGTGTGGAGGGAATTATTTGTTTTGAAGAGTGATGGTGTTTGGGGAAAAAAACTGTTCTTGTGTCTCTTTGTTCTGGTGTGCAGTGCTCTGAAGCATCGTTTTGAAGGTAAGAGTTGAAACAGTTTATGTTCAGGATGTGAGGGGTCTGTAAATATTTTCACAGCCCTCTTTTTGACTTGTTCAGCATTCAGGTCCACAATAGAAGGCAGGTTGGCAGTAATAGTTTTTTTCTGCAGTCCTAATTATCTTCTCAAGTCTGTGTCTGTCTTGTTAGGTGAAAGAACAACACAGTTGCTTTTCTGAAAACCATATCACATTCTTGATACATACTTATGAT
This sequence comes from Laticauda laticaudata, assembly GCA_004320025.1. Taxonomy (NCBI): domain Eukaryota; kingdom Metazoa; phylum Chordata; class Lepidosauria; order Squamata; family Elapidae; genus Laticauda; species Laticauda laticaudata. Next base: position 4,143 of record BHFT01013188.1, read on the forward strand.
TATCTACAGGTCCAAGCTCCTTTTCACGACAACAATTACGAAGCCAATATCTCATATTTTTTAGGCTTTTCTTATTTGTCTCTATTTTTTCTTCTGCCTATATTAATAACAGATGAATATCATCCTTATTTTACATCTATCTTTGGAAATGTAATGCAATCTGCAAATTTGGTATGCATTCATTCCAGCTGTTTTCAGCCATCAAAGAAAATGTTGAAGACCATACATAGGGCCCAAAATCCGAGACACTCCACTTGATACTTCAAATAGTCTGATGATAAATTGTTGACATGAAATATTGGAGTATGGTTTGAAATCAAACAGGATTAATCCTTCATGTTAGCCCAGCTTAGGAAAAAAACAATGTAAGAACTTTATTTTCTTGTTGTAGGGTATGATAACAGAATTTGGAAAGCCTGCCAGAGGTTCTTTCTGTCTTTGCATACAACACATGGAATTTAGGGCCCAGTCCCACTGGCCAACGGCGCGAAAACGTATGCATAAAGGACACAGTGGACGAGCAATTTTCAGGGGTGGCTCCATCCCGTTGTCACCCGCCTCCAAAAAGTTGGGTGAAAATTTGCTAAAACAGAACGGAAAGACAGAAAAGAACAAGAAGAACGGACGTGGGGGGTAATATGGTAGTGGGGGATGTTAAAAAGGATGTTCAAAGGAAGCCTAGCAGATGAAAGCGGATGACAGCAGATTTTTTTTTTTTTTTGAAACAATTCCTCGGGAAAAAGGGGGGTGTTTTTCCCCCAGGGTGAGAATTTTGAAGCGATGCATAGCGGAAGCGGGCGGGATGCATAGCAAATGAAGCGGATGTATCATGGACGCCTATAGGAAACAAAGGGAGGATGCCGTGTGGGTGTATATCAGATGCAAAGTGTTCACTGTGCATGCGGGGAGTGTGAATTGCATCAGCTCTGTGGATATAAAGATGCAGCACGCACGCAGTCAGATACAGGGGAAAGACGTGCTGCCACATACATTCTTGCAGAACACCATGGTTCGTCAGTCAGGCAAGAAAGAGGAAGCCGTTGCCTACCTCGTTCAAGCCCTGGCAAGGTGAAGAAGGGCCAGAACCAAGTCCCACCCCCTGGCACGTGACTCTGAAGCTGCTGCTGCTGTGGTGGACAGCCCCAGGCCTCAAGCCCGCAAAGCCCTGCTGCTGAAGGCCCTGCTGCTCAAGCCCTGAAGGCCCCTGAAACAATCTCCAGAAGGCCCTGCTGAAGCTCCTGCCAGAGGAAGGAAGAGGCAAGGAAAGGAGAAGGGAGAGAGGAAACAGTACACTGTTTCTGAGCAGCATGAGGATGAAGGTGCTGGAATGGATGAGGGAGAACGAGTCCTCTGGAAGAAAGGCCACAGACTATATCAGGCACAAGAAGAATCAGGCAGCTTGGAGAGACAAGGCAGAGAGCCTGGGGTACACTGCAGAAGTACTCCTTGGATGGTGGAAGCACATGCACCCTGAATATGGCAAGCTACACCTCAAGAAATCCGGGTAGGCGCTGTCAAGCTACTGACTGGGAGATGTACACATGGCCAAGTGCAGTTTCCTGGAGGTGTGAGATCCGCCACCGAGAAGCAGCCCCTCTGAGACCCCTCTCCCTCAGACAGCCCACAGACAGCCAGTCCTTCTTCCAGCCAGGAGCAGCTACCCTGTCCAGGCAGATGTTCTTCAGAGGGCCCCACAGCAGAGGACCCCCCGACAGTTGCACTCCCCATGCTGCAGACTTGAGGATCCTGTGGAGTATGACGCCCTACTGTCACAATGGAGGAAGAAGCAGCAGCCACCACAGGGCCAACCCACCCCACCCCACCCCAGCTCCAGAGGATGCAGGCAGAGAGGCAGATTGGAGGGCCAGGACCATAGTGTGCTGTTGGAGATCAGGGACACAATGAAGACCAGCACAAGAACTTTCTCTCTCAGCTGGTCCACTTGGACAAGAGCATCCTCGGGCCTGGAACACCTTCATCACCTACGTGAGCCAGACCTCATTGGACCTGCCCGAGGCCCAGTACCAGGTGATGAAGCAGAACATCGCAGCAATTCTGCACAATCCTCAAGGCCCAGCTGAAGCTTCTCCTACCCAGTTCCAAGGTCTGCTCCTCCACCCCAGGCGATGTCACAGCCTTCCAAGGCTTTCAACAGACCCTCACCTACCAAGGCTATGACTTACCAGGACTTCCCACAGCACAAGCAGAACTTCCCAGTCCAGGCCCAGTTCATTGGACGCCACAGATGCTAGTCCTCACCCAGCTGCAGACCAGACAGCCCACTACACTCCTCCCAAATCCTTCCTCCACCGACGCCAAGCCCGTCAATGGACAATCTGTCATCAGTGTTGGGCCTGACATCTCAAGTCCTGATAGATGGGCCTCTCAACCTCACAGGACTGAGTCATGCTCTCGGATAACTCTCCTGAAACACCACCATCTGTTGTACCCTCGGGGCCAAGACACCCATGGTGTCCTCGACCAGCACTCAAGCCCACAGCCACCTCACAGTCCCTGCCCGCTTAAACAGCTGAGACCATGGACATCGTCAGAGTGACTGAGAATAGTATCAGAGACTGAGTTGTTTACTTGCTATGGTTTATCTTTGCTTAAGACACTTTACTTGGTTCATTTTGCTTATTTAATGCAGTCATAAAGTTTACCTAAGAAAGTTAATAAAGGTTATCTTTGCTTAAGACATTTAGTTTTACTGTTCATTTTTTTTACTTAATAAAGTGTTGGTATAACTTTGAAAAAATGGTTAAGCCTTTGCATGCTTGTGGGATAGATAAGGATATTTTTTGTGGATAGATAAACCTCCAGTTGCACCATAGTGGGACTTTGGTAAGGATCCACATCCTAGCGATCAGATGATTTCTCCCTCTTTTTATAGAAAATTCGTGTTGTCTGCTAGGTGTCCTTATACTATCTCAATAGACATACTGCAGATCATCCTAAAATATATGAGATACACCAGTATAACAAATGTTTTTTCATTTTTATCCTTATATAGAAGATGCATACGTTTTACATCTTTCTATTTACGGTGCTACTAACACTGTGTAGACGTTCCGTGTACCTTTTGTTTCCTCCCTCTTTCCACTTTCAGCTGCAGCGGATTGAGTTTGAGGGATGGCCAGAGATGCAGAGAGGTATACAGCAGATGTTTAACAGTGATAACGGACATTAGAACATTTGTTTCCGGTATATGTTCACGGATGTACATCATACGTGGCGGAAAGTTCATCGTTCACAAAGTTTTGTGCAGCTCAAATCTTGCGCAGGTAAAATCTCATGGGACGGATGCTCGATGGAAAGAGTGTAAGAAACACGTATGCAGTGGAGTACACAATGGATGCATAGCTCGTTTTCCAATGGATGGCAAGCTTTTTTTAACATTTTACATCCTCTTTGCATCCGTAAGTACAGTGGGACCGGGAAGGCAAAGTTATTTTGAGTCTCTTTGTCTTGTTTCTCCCTTCCTAGGACTCAATTGTTATTTATATTCTCTTGTATTGTTGTATTATTTTCTTGCTAACAGTAGTGTTAGCTATTTTTGAATATCCCCATCAACTGTATCTACAACTGAGGATACAACTTATGCCATTTTGTTTATTCTCAACTAGGTTGCTATTCAGAATCAGTGGTGGGATTCAAATTTTTTTTATTACTGGTTCTGTGGGGGTGACCTGGTGGACGTGGCATGGCTTGGTAGGCGTAGCTTGGTGGGCTTGGCAGGGAAAAGATACTGTGAAATCTCCATCCCTTTCCCACTCCTGGGGGAAGGTTACTGCAAAATCCCATTCCCTCCCCACTCCATTAACCAGCTTTCCAGCTCCATTCTCCTGTGCAAGGCAACAAAAGAAGACCCAGCTGATCAGCTGGGACTTGGAGGCAGAGAATACACAGGAGTAGGCCCAGTCAGAGGTGGTATTTGCCGGTCCTCTGAACTCTCAAAATTTCCGCTACCAGTTCTCCAGAACTTGTCAGAACCTGCTGAATATCACCTCTGTTCAGAATCTAAGTAGTTTCATTATCTGATAGTTGCTAAATTCAAGATATATTATGCTTACAGGATTCCCATCCTAAGGCTATGCAGAGCTTCAAATCTTAAAGAAAAAAAACTTCACGAGTGCATTCAGGTAGTATCATTTGATAGTTCATGTAGCTGTATCTTTTTCCCTGGATTCACAAAGCTTCTTCATTTCAGTGTTCTTCCTAGAAAAGGTGTGTATTTGGCTTAAGGGATACAATCAATCAATTTTAGATTTGTCACAGACCAGCACAGGACTAATAATATAGCTATTATCTAAAAATAGAAATAAAAATATAAAGTCATATTGATAGAATAAGATAAAAGTAAAACTATTAATATAAAATTATTAGAGTACAGGAATTAAAGCAAATAAAATCCTATAAAATTACAATTAGGTGCTGCACACCCCATTCCATAATCTTTAAAATATATTATCAATCAAAAAAATTGAAAACAAATTAATAAATTGATGCAGCCATTTGGCAATCATCATATTAATTTCAAAGTGGTAACAAAATGATCACAAATATTGTAAAATATTCCCAGGTATTGAGCTGTCAAACATATTAGCATATTCTTTCTTCTGTTTAAATATAGGGAAATTTAAATATTTCACCATTTTCCTTGGTGATCTGTCCTTCCCACCTGTTTTATATGCTTGTTTTGAGTTTCAGATTTTCAGAAATTTTTTTTAGCACGCACATGTTTTTATCTACCTTGTTACCCAATGGTATTTTTATTTCTGCTTCTGCTATCTTTTTCATTAGGAATTCCCTATCTAGATTTCATTTTCTTAGTAATTGATTTAGCTGCAATACTTCTTAAGGTGCTGAATTTATTAACATGTTATTGAAGTCTATAGTTTGAATTTGACTTGATTAACTTCAGTTTCCCTTAAAATCAAGAATTTTGGAATTAAATGGATAGTTTCCCTCAAAAATTTCAGAATGTCTATCTTATTCAATAAGACTTGTGATGGTCAAGTCAAGAATAGATGATCCCTTGGGTCGATCCATCTTTTGAAGGAAAAAGTTTGAAAGACTGGGAAATATTTACTTGGAAGGACTATGTGGGGCAAAGTTGTCTCCGAAAAAATGCTTAGGATAATTAAAATTCCCATTACTACTACATGCATCTTTGAAAAAATTACATATTGCTTTTGGAAAACTTCACTGAAGTTTTGGTTTAGTGGTTGAATACTCAGTTATACACTAACCCTATAAGTTCCTTTAGCTCTTCTTCCTATTATTTTCAACTGACAGCATTGATTTCTCTTCCAATGAACATTTTTTAAATTCACAAATAGAACATTTCCTCCCCATTGTGTTGCTTCTGTTTCCTTTGAATAAATTGTATCATGTAATTGCCATATTTCAGTGATGAAACTCATTGCACCAGATCTGAATTATTCCAGTAAAATTGAGTTTGTCATCCTGCAATAAGAGTTCAAAGTTGTTTTATTTATTTAACCATACTCACATTACACTGACATTTGATATGATTTATTCAAAATGGTATGTCAATGGTGATAATAAAATAATTTTTGTAGAGTTTGTTTATATTCAAGTTGAACTATACAAAAGACCATCTGTCAGTTGGCTCATAGTCAAAGGCATGGGAGTTGGTTAACTGGTTTCTGCATTTCTTTCATGTCCATTTGATTGCTATTTTGGTAGTAAATATTTGACTGTTGGAAGTAGGATGACCTCTTCTGTATTGCCAGAAAAAGAAGAAATGCCAATGCATCTCTCAAAAAAGGGAAGGGAGATGCTAAGTATCATGTGTATGATGATTTGTAAATGCAAATGTAGAAATAATTACTGCTATTTAAGTGGAAATGCTATATATGGGCAGCCAATTCAAGTCATGATGGGTAGTTGTAGGAACAGAAGCAAGAGGACAAGCCATTAGACAGGAAAAAAACCTTGATAATGAATATTGGTGCTACAAGTTCCTGCCCAGGCCCTGGACCAGCTGGGTTTCAGACCCAGTTATGGGACAGATATGGCATTGTTTACTCTTGTAGATTATCTCTGGGCATAATGCATCCTTTCTTGCTCTTTTGATCTTGTGGCAGCTTTTGATAATATATAGTATCCTTTTAGGCTGGCTGCAGCAGCTGGGGCTGGGTGGTACAGTCATCTACTCCTTTCTTTAAGGTCAGTCTCAAATCAGTTTTGATAGCAAATGAAAGGTCAATTACACAGCGATTCCATTGTGACTTGGTGCTTTCTTTACTCCTTTTTAATAACTGCATGATATTGCTGTGTGAGATCACCCAACACCATGGGATGAAGTATCATCAATATGTTGATAATAACCAAGTTTGCATGTTCATCCCAAGTGATGCTGTACTTGCCCTCTCAGAGTGACTGGACAGTTACAGGGTTTGGGATGGAGACAAGAGGCTTCAGATGAACCTTGGTAAGACAGAGTGGCTGTGGTTCAAGAGGCTTTTGGACTTGGGGGTTTATCATCCTTAGTTCTGGATGGAGTTGCACTACCTCATACAGACATGGTGCATAGTCTGGGGTTTTCCTTATCAAAGAGCAGGTGGCAGTTCTGGTTAGGAAAGCCTTTGGTGAATTTCATGTTATGCACCAATTGCACCCATTCCTGGATTTTGAGATCCTGTGCAAAGTCACCAGTGTCCCTGGTCATCTCCCAGTTAGTGTGATGCACTCCACATGGGACTACTCTTGAAGAGTATTTGGAATCTACAACTGATACAGAACTCAGTGGCACAGACATTTCTGAGACCCTGACGTGGCATATATGACCTTGATGTCACACAAGCTGTATTGGTTGGCATTTTGTTTTTGGATCCAATTAAAGGTTATGGCCATTATCTTTAAAGCCCTATATGGCATGGGTCCAGGGTATCTTTGGTATTGCCTTACTCCAATAGGATTAACCCACTCCACTCCTTCTAGTGAAAAAGCCCTACTTTAGATCCATTGGCTAAAGAATTTTGGCTGGCAGAGACCAGGAGAAGAGGCTTTTCTGCTGTGGCCCCCACCCTCTGGAATATTCTCCCATTGGAAGTGAGGTTTACTCCCAAACTCCTGGACTTCCTAAAGAGCCTAAAAATCTGCTGCTTGGTTGGAACCCCAATAGGAGTCTGATACATTGGGGGTGGATGATGGGTTAAAGAAGATTTTTCATTCCAAGCCACACTTCATCATGGTTTTTAACTTTAACTTTTCTGTTCAATTTAAAACTTTTTATTATGTTGTAATCATCCAGAAACTTTGTGCCAGTGAATGGATGGTGTAGCAATTTAATGAATAAATAAGAATAAATAAAATATATCTTATTACAGCAGACTGTCATGGAGCCCCATAGTAACAAAAAAACAGAAACCAGTTATCCAACTCCCATGCCTTTGACTATGAGCCAACTGACAGATGGCCTTTTGTATAGTTCAATTTGAATATAAACACACTCTACAAAAATTGTTTTATTATCACTATTGACATACCATTTTGAATAAATCATATCAAATGTCAGTGTAATGTGAGTATGGTTAAATAAAACAACTTTGAACTCTTATTGTAGGATGACAAACTCAATTTTTCTCTTCCTTTTTTGAGGTTTTTAATTTTCACCTATACTGGATTTACAGTAGATAGGAGCCTTTCAAAGAGAGATCACCTTAAAATGGAGGTGTGTCCTTGGACTGTTCTACAAATAAATGCCTGTCTTTTATAAAGTAAAGCCGCTGTCACACAGCACCAAAGGATGGAAAGAGGATGTAAAACAGAGAGAAACACTTACCATCCGTTGGTTAACGGGATGCTTCCGTACTGTTCTCACTGCATCCGTTTTTCATCCTCTCTATCCGTCCAGCATCCGTCGACTGAGATTCCATCTGCTCAAAAAGTTTTG